>JAPYZE010000004.1:0-155257 GCA_030522805.1 Leptomastidea abnormis
ATCTTGGGTTTTGCTAAATTTTACGTTGTTTTTATTAAAAAAATATTTTTAATGTGATTATGCCGGTAAGTAGAGTTACCGACTTACCCATCCCCTTAAGCTCATTAAATCTATTAAATCGCGTCACGTCTTAAAATAAAAAAAAAAACCAAATAATTGAAAATACAACAACTTAAATGATACTAATTTTCTCTATTTCTAAATAATTCTAATTGCAAGCAGTCGTTTTCCTCATTCCCGCTAAATAATAAACTCAAAGCACGCGAAAATTACAAGTCCAAATATCACAATTTTAACTAAAAAAAAAAAATAATATACTATGTAAACGTAAATTCGTGCGGAAAATCTAGAGAGAGAGAGAGAGAACTAGTAAAATTAACAATGGCAAAGCAGTAGTTTGTTAATCGCGTTACGCAAAGAGTAAAGCCTCACTAAACCTAATACATATAGGTACACATCACGCGCTTAGTATATTAGCACATCTAATCTTAAACCTATCCCAACATTCTCTCCTATAATTAAAAACTACGAATTAATTAAGCTTGCACAAAATAGAACGAGCTTTTATCATTTTAAAAATTTAATATCAAAAATCGCATTAAGCAAAGCTTTCGCTTTTGTAAAATTGCATTTTCTTATTCCAACCCACTAAATATCTCTCTAGTTAAAAATCACCAAAGTGCTAAAAGCTTGTCACAGAGAGAGAAAAAAAAAGAAAGATGTTTACCAAGATTAATTTATTCGACAAGATTTATAATACTAGCGTGTAAGTAATGGAGAAAGAGAGAGAGAAGGACAAATGTCTAAAGCAATTGAGCTGCATCACCGCACAACTGGTGAACGTAAATTTACGTCAAACGAATAATCGACTTGTCCGTCCTTAATTACTTCTTACCATGCTACTCTGCAGGTATATTGATTTCAAGTTAAAAGATTCGGTCACCAAATATACCTATTTCAAATATTGTGCTTTTTGATACATTATACGTCGCAAGCTCTCTCAGTCTTTTTTTTTTCTTTCTTATCAATAGCTTGAGCTTAACACTAAAATTAATGATATAGAAACTCAAGTTAATTTCATTACACTTGACTTAATAAAAATCAATTATACTTTATTTCCTCAAAGTTTATTTATGATCAAAATAGACAAAATCAATAATCCACATAACTATTTAAACATTCGTAATACTCTCTATAATACAACTCTTTTGTAACAAGAAAAAGTATAGATAACTTTTTTTTCTTATTACAAAATAAAAAGATCCGAAGAACATAGGTTCATATTCAACCATTACTCGTAACAATGTTCAATATTCTCTTACCCTTCAGCTTTATACATAAGAGATATCGATTGACTTGTGTATACTCAAATAACCCGATCCTCATATATATATAACCATATCATCTTACGTGTGTCTATACTAGACAACCATAACTTTACCGATGTCGCGAAGATGCGCTAATAGCATTGGCGTCTCAATAAGTCTTTCTCTCTCTTTCTCTGTTATGGTAGTGTTGCATAAAATTGTAAATTACTGACTCATATGTCATCGTTCTTGTTCCTCTATAAACGATCCCTACCTTTTACTTACAGACTTTCTTTTTAATTTCGCCACTTTATTACTTTCTGACTCATCCGGACATTCATATACTTTTGCAATATTATGCATGTGTGTGTGTGTGTGTGTGTGTGTGTGTGTGTGTGTGTTTTCAAATGAACTGCATTTATGCATAGATCACATTGTGTAATCAGGAACTAATTGTTAGAGTGTGCATATGGAAAATGTGTGCGATTAATAAAACGATAGACTATCCATCTACTATTTAGTACAGTATATGTACCTATATGACAGTTATGTGTCAGTTCAAACAATGAACAATGAAACATAATATTATCATAAAGCATCATATATAGATATAATGTACAGCTTAGCTCTTTGTAAAATTTTATATATATACAGATCGATCGATTATATTATTTGATATTAATTTTATGTTGAATTTGATTTTTTTTTTACAGGAACACTTGAATTTGGTTGGACGTGATGCTGATAATGGTCCTGTTTTAGTTTCGATAAAAGCAGAAACTGTTGCTGGACAGGAACATTGGCGTGTGTTATTGAGACTTAGAGCTGGTTCGACACATGAGCTTGTACCTGCTGCTACACTTGGTGCTAATCCATCACCGCTTAGGATGGTCAAGGTAATAATATGCATATATTTTTTTTTATTTATTTATTTATTTTTTTAATTCGTTGAAAACTTTAAATATTTCATTATACTATTGATTTTTGGTTTAACTGTTATTAAGACTAGCAAAAAAAAAGATCCGCCTACAAAATTGTATCATTACTTCTTGCTATCTCCAAAACCTTTTTGGAATAAAAAAAATACCCTTCGCCATCTCAGCAAAAAAAAAAAGAAAAAGAAAAAAGCAAATGGTAGATAGAAAAACCAAGTCTAAAAAAAAAAACGGCGCCAGTTCCAAATCGCGTACTGATTAAATAAGTTTCACCCTACACCACTTTTAGTCTGGGACGCAAAGGAAAAGTGTCTGGATAAGCTTTCAAGAGTCGTATGTATGTGTGTGTGTGTATACACAGTACAAGTCGGTTAAAATCCAACGACACGTGGGCGACGTGAATCGGAGTCGGAAGTCGGGGCGCCGAGTGATAAGCATCACATGGGAGGGTTATTTTTTTTTCTTTCTTTCTCTCTGGTCATTCCGGCGCCATGTCTATATAGGTACATACAAGCTTGTGAATTTTTTTCTCTCTCCCTTTTTTTCTTTTGTTTGTTCGATTGATCGCTACAACAACGACCATACACTTGTCCTAATGTTTTTTTTATAATTCCTGCTAGTATTTCTATGGATCTTTCTCTGTATACCAACTTTCAAAGAAATAGTAAACAGATATTTCACTTTTATAAATATACTTCGGTTAATTCATCGAATTGGATCGCATCTTAATTAACAATTTATCGAAATGAAATTCAAGCTTGGTAAGTCAAGCGAAATTTGTTTCTCGTTTTGTACACAGTCTCGTATCACATTTGACTCTATTTCGAGTAAATTACTTTGAAACAAATTGGAAACGTCTGGGTTATAATATGTGCAATCGATTGTAGAGAAATGTACATTGAAAAACATAAATATCTGATCTCTAATATTTCTATGTAAAAAAAAAAAGAAAAAAAGATTTAGATTAATTTTTGTCTTATTTTAAAATTTTAATGCTTTCTCAACTTTCTCAAAGGCTCAAGTTTTATATATACCTATATATATTGCCTGATCGATTCTTTCGATTGCTTTTCTCTCTGTTATTCAAGTAACCTATTACTATATACTTCCATTAAAGGAAAAACGAGTTCACGATGTATCTTGATTATACATTTGATAGCTATTACCCTTGACGCGTGAGCTTTATATATATACATATATACACTCTACTATATTTACTCTTTTAAAAGCAAATCCACGTGAAATCTTAATTAAAGCTCAAGATAAAAAGAAAAGGCAAATTCGTAATCAACATTCTCTAATAGACATGTAAATTAATCCACTTAAAATTTTTAAATTTTCTACTCACTTAAATTTTTTTATTCTCAAAACAATTAAAATAAAAATAATATAGTTACATAGAAATATAAATAAAACATTGCTTGTGGTACAAATTGAAATAGTCTATGTCACAAGATGCATCTCTCTTTACCTTTTCAATTTAAATTTCTAGCGTCAGTTTACTCACGAAATCACGAAGAACGAAACGCAAATATTTCATGTCTTCGTATACACGATTTCATGCTGTTATATATTCTTTCTCACTTCTTCACGAGACACTTTGTCCAATTAACTTTGTCCGTTTCATTTCTCTTTCTCTTTTATTTTCAAAAATTTCATCTACATTCGTTGTTATGATGTATAAAGACGATTCAATGCTCTCAATATAATTCTTAATTGATTGGGAATACACGTAATTCCGTAGTAGTCTATGTGTGATCCCTGTGGAATTTACCAATTATATACATTTGCTGATTTAGTGTAAACGAACACTATTGTCTATATGTGTTCAGAAATTTGCTTCTCTTTGTACTTGGATGATAATCAAACGAAATTATTATTGTTGGTTATTTTAGATTGTATCTTCATTTTAATTAAAAAAATTTGTAACGACTTGTTCTGCGTAATTTTTTTTTTTTACTTTTGTGGATATTTCACGTCTGAATATGTCTTGAATTATAATTAATTTTAATAAATCTGAAAGGATAATACAGGATTCAAGAAAAAAGAAATATATATATATATATATATATATATATATATATATATATATATATATAATTTTAACCGTCAGATAAAAATAAAAAAAGAAGTACAAGTGAATTTCAATTATATCTGGCATATGGCGCCTCTCTCTCTCTCTCTACCTCCTTCTTTCTTTTAACACATATCAAGTTTCGAGAGGAAGATATATAATAAAAATTGCAGACGCCAACTTGAGAGACATATATAAAAGCGATTAACGAGCTATGTTGTCTCTATACCTCACGACGATGATACGAGGATGAACGAACGAAAGTCTGTCGTTCAAGTGTGTATATATGTGTATGTTTTTTTTTTTAAAGCTCACGCATATTGGTATAAAAGAACTTTTCCGCGAGAGTCACACAAAGCTTAAGTGATATAAAACCGGAGTTCGCGTGAATCTTGTTGTTTTAGTTCTTCCTTTATTTTCATATCGAAATTGTTTGGAATCTTGATACTTTCTTTTCTTTTTTTGTTATAAGCTATAAAAGAGTCTATACCTTCTAAAAAATTTGTAAAAGAACGAATAAATTATCGATGACACATACAACATTTGATAAAAAAAACTAACAACAAGTCCTGACATTTTTTTTAAACTTTTTTGTTTTTTCTATCTAAGAAGCAACACAGCTGTAGCTTTTGTAAACATATACCTAAGACACACGTGAATCTCACGTGAATTCTGTTGTTATATACACCTCACAGCAGGGATCTTATATTATAGATGAGGTCAACAGGTTTTAGATCGATGAAAAAGCAATTAGTTCGTCGTCCGATACGATCACTATCCTGTATTTTTCCCATCTGACCAAAACCAGCCTACTCTTCAATTATATTGTTCTTTCTCTTTCTTAATTTTAACATACTATTCTCGTTCATCTACTCAGCTTCCCCCCTCTTTCCCCCCTTTATATGTACGATATTCGCGTCAACCTTTTGCCTAGTAGCAATTTTTGTATTTTCTCAGCATACACACACGAGACTAGACAGCTGCGCTACTGAATAATTCATAGTAGGCAGAAAGAAGTAAAGGAAAAGAGAGAAAGAGAGATGGAATTTCGTTAGATGCGTGAACGTGATACCGTATAACGCTTTTGGTCACGCGTCTCTCTCTCTCTCTCTTCTCGTTCTCCTATTTTTGCTCCTCGTCTTGTCTCAGGAATTTATTAGATATACATATACTGAGGGTGTGTGTGTGTGTGTGTAGCTATATAGTCATAATAGTTTTTGGCTCGTTTGGGTTTATTATATATAGATGAGATATGGTTTAGGAAGACACGTGGGAACAGATCTCATTCTTTCAATCTATATATATTTTTTTTTCAACATGATTAATGATTTCTGACTTGAAATAATAAAAATTTTTTATTTATTTTTTTGTTTTCAGGCCATCAACGATACACTAAGCATAAATACCTTGATGCCAGTAGTATGCTCTGGTGCAGGTAGTTTGATAGCTCGTTACGACGAACATGCATTGGTATCTCGTTTTAAATTTGGTGTATTACATCAACGCGCAAGACAAGTCACGGAAGAGCAGTTATTCGGTAATCGACAGATAACACCAGCTTTTCAAGAATTTCTTGATCTACTTGGTCAACGTATTGATCTTAAAGATCATAAAGGGTATGTATCTGTATATGTGAATATACTTAAAACTTTAAATATTTTTTTTAATGATTATGATTTATTAATTATGGGATTGATAAATTGTTTAATATAGATATCGAGGTGGATTAGACACACGTCATGGTCAGACTGGTGATACCGCGGTATATGAAGTATTCCGCGGTCGTGAAGTATTATTTCACGTGGCCTCATTATTACCATTCAGTCCCGGTGATTCGCAACAACTTCAGCGTAAACGTCACATTGGCAACGATATCGTGGCCATAATATTTCAAGAGGAAGCAACTCCTTTTAGTCCAGATATGATAGCAAGCCACTTTTTACATGCTTTTATTGTCGTACAGGTCATCGATCCTTGCACACCTAATACGAGGTATGAGATGAATATTTTTTTTTTTGTGGATTTTAATTATTGGATAATTTGTTTGAAATTATTGTTAATAGTGAGATTAATTTTGAATTTAAAAAAAAAAGGATTTGAGAGAATTGAACAACTTAAATAAAAGATTAAATGGACTCGAGAGAAAAGTTTACTGTGTACACTTTGCTCTCGCTTTGAAATTATCGACTCATCACGTCGTATTTACCTGCCATTTCTGACCGCAATTCTTTTTTTGTTCTCTCTTTACTTCCATTCACGTTAGTTTCGCGACCGCAGTTGTCCCGTTTAACGACCCACAAACAACAGAACGAGAGTCCGGTTAACGCTGTATGAACTCATTTGCAATAGAAAATCGATAGACAAATAAATTTACTTATAAAAAAAAGAAAAATAAAGAGAGAAATTACATTGACACATCTATTGCAGGTACAAAGTCAGTATAACAGCTCGAGATGACGTACCATGGTTTGGTCCAGCATTACCAACACCATCAGTTTTTCTACGTGGAGTTGAGTTTAAAGAGTTCCTTCTTACAAAACTTGTTAACGCTGAAAATGCAGCTTACAAAGCCGAGAAATTTTCAAAACTTGAAGTAAATATCTTTTATTTTTCTCTACTTTTATTTATTTTCTTTTTTTTTTTTTTTAAATAAACCTAATAATTTCCTTATCCTTTCAGCTTCGTACGAGATCAGCTCTACTCGAATCGCTCACCGAAGAGCTACAAACCAAGACACAAGAATTCCTGGGTACAGGTATGGGTAGTAGTCTTGGCACTTGTCCAGTCAGTCCTACATCCGGCAACGACGTTTCAAATTCAAGCTCAGGTGGAGGAGGCGGGGGTGGTGGTGGTGGTGGAGGAAGTGGTAGTGGTGGTGGTGGTGGTTCACGTTTTATCGACACGGTACGCAAAGCTTTGATATCCCGAGTACGTAACGCCTCAACCGAAAGTGTACCCCAGCAGCTATCGAAAAAGGCTCAGTCATTGGAGCCTAGTCCACCAAGTAATCGGCAATCCGTTAGTAGCAAACTTGCCAGTAGCAGCAGCAGTGGCAAACGATCGGTTGAACCTGCCAGTCCACTTGGATCACCTGATCTTACTCTTAGGAGGTGAGTGAAGCTCTGATTTAAACAAATATTTTATTTTTAGTATTGATAGTATTTTCAAAATAAAAAATAATCTAAATCTTGTAATTTCTTGTTTTACAGAGACTCGGAACGCAATAGTCCAAGTTTAGGCAGTCAAGACAGCAGTCTGTCAAATACCGACAATCAAGACAGTAGTAGTTTAACCACAGTACAACAGGACGAGGATTCGCGACGTGAGACTAGCTCCCTTAATGGTTTATCGAGCGAAGCCGGAGCAATAGGCGGCGTGGAAAAATGTGCAAGCAGTGGCAACGTAGCCCTAGCTTCAGCTAGTAACAGTGGTCCAGGCTCCGGATTCCAGCGGCTCACTCACGAGAATTTACGTAAACGCGAGGAACGAGCCGCGGCAGCTGCGGCTGCGGCCGCAGCAGCTGCTGCACTACAGATTGATGGCAAATCGCCAACGATAGTCGAACAACAACAGCGAGTCGTGTCGGAGAGCGACGACAGCTCGCTCAATAGCGAGCTTGAGCTGGATCAGGTGGTTTATCCAGACAGCGATACCGGCCTAGAGAGCATGAGCTCGGCGGAGACACACGAAGCGAGATGTGCGAGTAAAGAAGCTGGTGCTGCTGGACCGGCAAGCGAAACCGAAACGCTCAGACAAGAAGTCACGAGGCTCAAATGCGACAAGCTGGACTTGTTGAGACAGAATGTGGTAAGTGTTAAGGATATTAGCGATATTATTGATAAATAATGATAAATAATTGCTAATAATAATAATTCTTTTATTTTATTTTTAAGACGTGCCAAAGGGATATTAAGCGCCTGCGAGAAAAGGAGTTGCAGCTACGCTCGGATCTCGCAGCTGCTTCGAAGGAGATCCTGCGACTACGAACTATGCTGAAGGAATGCTCGCCTAGCATACCACTTGACAACAACAATCAGCAAGCGTCAACGGTCTGAGGGGAATCCTCGTCGAGTGAAGCCTCGAGTACAAGCTAGTAAAGTGGCATTGAATTTCGACGATTAGAGTCGTGAGTTTGGGAGAGCTACGATGGGACAGGGTAGAATACGTCCTTCATTATAGGGAAGACGCGATGAGGTGTTGAGAGAAACAAAAAAAAAATCGAATTCTTCAATCGTGTGTCTTCGTCATCTGTCGTCTTCTGTCGTCCTTCTCGTTGTTGTCACCTTCCACCTATACCCTACCCTCGAAATAAGAAAAACACAAAAAAGACAAAAAAAAAAACAAAGTAGCTTATATCTCGTAAGGCGATTATATTGACGTAATGTTGATTATAGTAAACGGTCGGTACAAATTTATCGATGAATCCGAAGCTCGATATATGTACAGGAATTATAAGTTGTAAGCGAGAAAGAGGCGCGACTGGCTTTGCGAATAATAATTATCTTATTTATTCGTAGCGAGATATCAAGCAAAACTGACTGTGAGAGTACTTGTGCAAGTTGTATTTGGAAAGTATTTAAGATGCTAATTTATTTTGTAGCTGATAAGAGTAAAAAAAAAACACAAACAAACAAAACAATCCCTCTTTGTAGTCAATGTGTAGAGAGAAACAAAAGAGAGTATAATGTAATAATTATGTATCGGAAAAAATTGAGCGACACGTGTTGCTCTCGATTTATGTTTAGATGACGAGACTATTAAGCAAAATTTTTAGATTTAGACCATTAAACGTTACTTCGCACACGCAAGCACCAAGTAGCGAAAAAAAATAAATTTATTAAGAAGCACACAACTGTAACGATATTACTATTATTATTATTATTATTTTTATTATTTTTATTATAATGATTATTATTATTTTATAAGTATTAGTTGAATCGTGTTACCTAACTATCATTATTATAAATGTTTTCTTTTTATCACTGTTGCACGGTATTTCTTTGATTTTCATAGCCTTCTTATGTATACAGTACCCTTTTTGTTTGCTAATGCTATATAGGTAATCAATCAATGTAAATTTAATGTACATTTCAGCGTTCGTTACTACTATTAGCTGATTAGCTTTACCAAATTAATTAATTAAGTTCCAAATTTTTTCTATTAATCTTTGCCTCAACGGAAACTTTTGAATTAATTGGGTATTATATTTAGATCTTTTAAACAATTTTACAAATTTTTTATACTCTGAAATACAATTATAATAATCGACCGTTTAAAATCTTATAATAAAATACTAAATCTGTTCGATGTAAGAGCAGTTTCTTGAGAAAATCATATGAAATTGATAATGCAACATGTATGCAAACAGCATAAGTATATCTCAATCAATGAACTGCGTTAAATGTATTATTTCTTTCAAAATGTTTAATCATTCTAATGTCTCTTATGATTTACTAGAATTCTTTAAATTTAAATAACGTTTGTGTACATAACGATAGCACCAAACATAAATCTAGCATCGATCGCTAACTCACGCATAACCAAATACCAAAGTTTATCTCGTTAAGATTGCGCTCTTTTACTTTCCCACATTCCCGTTTCCTCTATATACCTGTATATCAACGGCACAATTAAATTTTCGGCGCACAAGCGGCAGCGCGCACAATTGTCGTGACAAAAATAAAAAAAGCGAGAGAAAAACGAATATCCGTTTTTGCTAGAAGCTCATTCAACCAGAGACACGTATAAGTAAAAAGCACAAGTCGTTTATTTTTTGCATTTTCCGTTGAGAGAAAGTCCTGAAATATTATGATAAAAAAAATGAATAAATAAAAAAACAGAGAACAGATGCAAAAAGCACCGTTTTTCTATCCGCCACTGCCTGTGCATTGTAACATTTGCTAAGACGTTGATGCTACGTATATACTTTGTACAAATTTACCGAGACGTATTCGAGATTTGTTGACGAAAGTGCTTAATTCGTTTTATATTTTACGTTTAGAGTTTTTTATGTAAAGTAAATATTTAAAAATTTGGACGTGCAAAACTATGATAGGCGAAAAAACAGGCGTTTCGCAACTTGAAGCAGGTAAAAACTACCTTTAATTTGTAAAAAAAAAAATAAAACCGCCAATGGTCAACAAGACTAAGAGCAGTAAGCCCCAATTATTTTTATTACAAATGTAAATATGATGAAAAAATAAAGATGGAAAAAAGATTAAGAGAAATGTGCGCTTTGCTGTAACGTCTTGTGCCACCAGTCGCAGCGGTCTCTTTATCTATAGGAAAAAGATTCTATGTATAGTAAACTAAGTTTACCACTTCCAGTGTGATTTCTACGTTGGCCTTGAAAAATCAAAGAAAGAAAAAAAATTATTCACTTATATAAAAAGCGAAAGAGCGAGCGGGAGAAAGATAAAGAGAAAGAGATATGCGTTATATTATATTGGTAAAAAATGACTATATATACACATATATAGTATATATAAATATATATTTTATATTTAAATATTATAAAAAAACTATTCAAATCTATAGCGACCGATCTGTGAACTCCGACATTCTTTGAAAAACTTATGTGGAAAATAGGATGTTCTCAAATCTGGTATAAGTGTTTGTACTTTTTGTTCTTCGTTCATTGCACCAGTTCTTTATGACGAGAAAAACAGTAATAATATTCGTCAAATAAACAAGAAACTATAAAACTACTATTGTGTTTTATTAATCCTACTTTATCTCCTTTGTTAAATTAGACTAAAATTTTTACTTTTCTATAACAGTAACTAAAAAATACATTTTTAAGAAAATTAAAAAGAATTTTTTTACACAAATAAAGTGATAATTAAATAGATTTATTTTTAAAAAGCTTATATAACACTTATAAAATACAAGTAATGTTCATTTTATTGTAACAGGCATTACTATTTTTCAGTTTCAGCTTCAACAATTAAATTTTTATCTCTCATTAACTGAACTGAGTACTTATTGTCTTCAAGTTCAGCATCAAGAATTTTTATTCTTGAAACATTTACAAACTTGGGATTTTGTGGTGGTTTATCTGTGTTTACTAAGTCTATTTCATCACCAATACACACCATTACACTTTTTTTCAAAACTTTTTGTCCATTTCTGCGTACTTTACTTTCATAAAAAGCAGTTTCAATTTTGTTTCGAGAGATACCAAGTCCTGCCTTTAAGATCAAGTCTAATCGCATAGAATTCACGTTAACATTTACAATTTTTGCTTTTTTTGAATCGAGAGCACTACGTTCATTTTCATCCAATTCATCTAATACATCCTCACGTTCAAGTCGCACAGGTGTAGAAGATATCACTTTGCACGAGTTTTGAAAAATCAGTTTTCTAAAAACTGTAATAGGCAATCTCATAGACATAGACATGGCAAAACCCTTTGAAATCCTTTTTTTCTTCACAAACACCAATATTTAAAAATATTGTAAATTCTTTAGTTCTTGTATAACACCTTATTTTTGTATATTTACATACTGCAACAAAGCAAGTAAAATATTTCCATTCATGAATCTAATTTTTTATGAAGAAAATAAAATTAAAACTCTCATAAAAATATGCCAAGCACTTACCTCTAATTAAAGATGACTTATAAAATCATGATATTGTTACAACAATAACGTAAATATATAATTTATCTATTTTTATTCAACGATCAACTTTTCAAAAACAAAGGTTATTACATATGACTTCTGCTTTGTTTTTACCTCCCTAATCATCGGTAATCCAGGAATCATTCATAACCAACAGAGGCAAGGTTATTTAAATAGAGTTTTTCCATACCAACAACCACTTTAAACGGTTCCAGGAATATATGATCATTATCACAACGATTCTCAAAAATTCTCAACATTATCTACTCACCTACACATACACCTACACAATACTTATAATTACATCAAATCTTTTTTACAAAAAAAAAAAATTCAGTAAATTTATTACTCAAGCAGGTTCCGACCGGCATGCCATCTGCTCCGAAAGCAAAATATATATATCGTGTAGTGCAATAGTGCAAAACACAAAACGGTCTATTCCCCTTCCCCTTTCTCTTGGCCCATCATCCGCAGACGTGCTCTTGCGGGAGTGCGAGGGCGTCTCGCGTATTTATATATATCTGTGTGTTGTTGTCTATATATGTGTACAGTGTTTTTGTGGGTATTATATTAGCCGCCGCTGCTCTGCTGAACGTTTGCGGGAGCAGATCGGTGCAGTTATATGTGTGCGTTGGCGCAGCCAACCAACAACACAACGGGCTTCCATTTTCACTAACCAAATCGCGATTAATATCCCGTCCGATCTTCGATACGTGCTGTTGCTGTTCTTGTCCAGCGTTTTGGCTGGTCCCTTGTCTACCTCGTTGGCTGACGCGAAGAGGATGGCCAGCACCAGCAGGAGCAGTTCGCGTGAAGTCGCTGGTCAGTGCTGCTGCTGCTCGCGCAGCAGGTGAAAAACGCCGTGAAAGAGTGAGTGAGAGAGAGAGAGAGAGAGAGGTGCTGTGGCGGCGCAGCAGCAGAAGCGTGACGACGAAAGAGAGAAAGAGAGAGAGAGAGTGAGCGGAAAGGGACGAGAAGACGGGGGAGACACTGTACGTGGTGCGGTGCGGAGGTGGAGGAGCAGCAGCAGCAGCTTGCTCGCTCGCTCGCTTGCTACTCTTGAGCACTGCTCGCGCAGACATCATACACGTTACCGAGAGCTGCTCCGACTCCGAAGACGACGACGACGACGAGCTGCAGACACAGGCACACATTTCTTTATTTCTTCTGCAAGCATCCGTTTTGCAAGAGCCTGCTGGTGTCCTGGTTATTTCTAAACGACAACCGGAGCGAAAGGTTGACCTAACGGAGAACAGGGAGGGCACAACGCCCGTCCCAATAGAGGATGCGGCTCGCGGATGTGAGTTGCCCTGCAGGAGCAACATCACATCTTCACGGCCACGCTAGGCCTCGTCAAGTGCCTTAGGGAGTGCTGCGGCTGCTGCTGTTGTTGAGTGTTCACTGGGGAGTTGCCGTCATACTTATTAGCTGCAGACATGCCGCCGCTGACATCGATGATTTAGCAGAGCGTTTTGGAGCATTCGAAATTTGACGATCTGCCGATCGTTGCTGATCTTTCTCTCATCTGCGCCGTCGCTGTCGCTTCCACCACTGCTGTTGCTGGTTTGTACATATATATCTACATACATACATACATACATACTTACATACCTACGTATGTACGTTGATACTTGTTGCATGCCCACTTTGGGATTCGCGCTTATCAAAGGACTTGTTGCTCTCTCTTTCTCTCTCTTCCTCTTTCTCTCTGCTATATAACTGCGCTTGGTTGCATGCGCTTGATGCGAGTTGCTGATATTACCTGGCTTTTAATTTGATGCTTTTAAAAGGGGCAAAGGGGAGATGTTATGTTGGAATTTATTTTCACAATGCATAAGACTTGATTTGAAAAGAAAAAAAAAATGTCTGCTACAGGATGTGTGCATAAATGTGTTTATTTGAATTTTTAGCTACAGTGTGGCAAGTGCTTGAGGGTGTATCATTTGCCCCTGAGCTATAGAGTACTTGAAATACACCTGTACGCTCAGGCTTTGTGCATCCATTTTGATTTGTTTATCTTTTTTTTATTTTTTTTTCCTTATTTCTACTTGTACTTTGTAGTCTTAATGTACAATGCTTACTTGTAATTAATAATTGTTCCTTTTTAAGAAAGTTAATATTGTTTTGTCGTTACTGTGCATACAATTTATGATGATAGTTATTTTTTGTCTTTTAAATGTTAAAATACAATGAAATTAGTTGAATATTGTTATTTAAATTCTAAAATGGTTCTAGTTTAAATTGTTTGTTTTCAAACAAAAAAATATGTAAATTTTTTGACAGATCTTTCACTTTATACGTATACATTTGCATATTTTGATTTTGTTTTCTTATTTAAACCAAGTATCACATAAAATATTAAGTATCTAGGTCTAAGTTTTAAAATGTTTTAAAAGTATTTATTTTATATTGATCATTATTTTTATAAATCCTTTTTATTTGCCAACTAAAGAGAGATTGAACATTGAATGTGCAACAATAAAAGTATAAATTACAAAAGTAGGCAATAAAAGTTTTAATCTAGGTATGAAGACATTGTTATTGTGCAGAAATAAACTTTCTACATATTTATGTAATTCTTTATTTAACATGCAATTATATTAATTTATAAAAAAGAATTATATAAAATATAATTGCTATTTTTCTGAAAAAATAAATTTTACTATCTTTAATCTTCATTTATATTTATATAATTCAGATATTTTATTAAATATAATATTAAAAAATCTATTTTACAATAAGATTTAAAACTAAAACAAACATAGTTTTTTGTTGAATAAAATCAATCTTTTATATTTCACAACAAAGTTTACCTATTTCAACAATTCTATTTTTAAAACATCACATGTTTTTCTATCTGTATCGCAGTTATTGAAAAAAAAAAAAAGGGAAATACAATCATCCATCCAACTTTCAATTAAATTTAATAAAATAAAATCAAATTTTCATCAGAAAATGAAATATAATCTTTTACTTTTGTATGCACAGTAAATTCAAAACCCTCCCCTAGTGATTCATCGATAGCAATTTCATTTCATTAAAACAAGCACTATCAGATCCTTTCTACATTTCTCCTGTCGCTATCTATCCCAGGACAGCTAATATTGGCAGAGTTCTATTTTGTACTATAGTATTGGACTTCCTTGACACAGATTTTGCAGTCATAGGCTGTAGTAGATAACAGTAGCAGTAGCAACCCTTAGCAATGCATATTTAACCCAGGCATCGCAGGTAGCAGCTAGCTAGCTCGCACAGCTCCCTCCTTACTCTCCTCCTCTCATTCTCTTTACTCTCTCGCTCTCTTTTTCCTATATGCTCCTGTTTGCTCTCTTTCACTTTCTCCCCCTCGATAAACACACTCACTCACTCACTCACTCACTCACCATCTTGCTCTCTCTTGTGTTTCCTAGGTGAGGTATATAGAGAAGAAAAGAGAGAAGAGGCAACTACGCTCTCGTACATGAATTGTCATTATGAAGGATACACGTTGCATTAGAGTACAAAGGGCCCAGTCTGGCGTGAAGTACGGCGTTACGTTCTTGTTGTTGTTGTTGTTACCCTCGTACCGAGAGTTTCCATCGGTACCATCATCCTCGTCGTCGTTATCGTCGTCGTTGTCGTCGTGGTCGTGGTCATCTTCGTCGTCGTCGTCGTGTTCAGTAAACTTATGCTGAAACTACAGTAGCCTACACCCAGGCTCTCCTACTCCCCTACCAGAGAGCTATGGAGAGCATGGCTTCTGGAGCATCCTCGCTGGATAGCGCCGGGAGCAGTGGTGTGTATAGACAGTCATTATGCTTTTATATATATTAAACTTAATGATAATCTCTGTACAATATATAAAACACCTACATGTACCTATATCATATTATATATACATACGTATATTAGAAATGTTAACGCTAAATTTATAAAAGAGATAAACCTTTTTTCTCTAGTATGTATTAACGTGTATTGCGGCGTGATGATCGACATCTTTTGTATCCGAACGACGTTATATATTACTTTTTATTGATTTCAAGCAAATGAAATATCCATTTTTCCCTGTTATATATCAGATTGGTTTTTCCGATTCCGTGGCTATAGAGAAATGAAAAGCGGCTCTCTCTATATTGACTTTTGTATCAATACAGTTATATACTATTTATACTATTTTTTTTTTATTTCAATTTCATCCTAGTTCAATCTAATCTTTGATTAAGCGATCCGACCTGCATCCCTTTCGCTTATATATGTATATACTCGAGTTCTGTATAATACCGGTGAACATCGGTCGTTTGTGATCGCGGTCTCGTGTAATATAACGACTTTCGCCTCCTCGATATTTCTCTTTCATCTATCATGTATGTATATATGTAGGTATACATACAACGGAAAACTCGTTGATGCGCTGCAGCGCGTAACATTTATTCACTTTTCGTTTCGTCGATGTAACACTCGCTAAAATAAAAAAAGAGAGAAAAAAAAGGAACACCTAAGAATATTGAGAAAAGAAGCGAAAAAAAAAGAAATAGTCAAATAAAACTTGAGCTTGAGTAGTAGTAGTACTATAGTAGTGGATGTTCTTGCGTGCGTGACCGATGATTTCGCCGTTGCTGAACGAACGGGTGAAAGCTATAACGATACATACACATACAGTGTACATACATATAGGTGTATATATACACTACCGGGGTTCTCTTCGAAAATTGCATTGTTTCGGGGCGCTATATACCTTTGGTTTGCAATTATATAGAGAAGTCACGGCCCGTCGAGACCGAATGGCTATATAACTCTCTTTCTCGACTATATTACCGTATAAAACTTATCTTTCGTTTTTTTTTTTTTTTTTTTTTTTTTTTTTTTTTTTTTTTTTTTTTTTTTTTTTTTTTTTTTTTTTTTTTTTTTTTTTTTTTTTTTTTTTTTTTAATGCATGAATTTTTATGTTTATTTCTAATTGTAATGATGTGTTAACATTTAATTTAATTTTTTATTTTTCAGATGGTGCTCTCAATGTGGGTGAGTTTATCATTAATTATCTCTAATCTCAGTCTGAAATATATATATACATATCAGTTAACGATGATTTTCTTTTATATTATACCCTAAATATACGTAAGCCGTATATTTGTATTCAACAACCTATTTATCTGATTTTAATTAAATTATTTCTTTATTTTATTATTACGATTATTATTTTGTTCTTTTTTTTTTCTTTCAAAATTTACGTATTATTTATCAGTAATTAAAAAGCGTATACACTTTTATACAATCCATCTTTCATCATCTATTACTATATATATGCATTATTTTGATTTTGTCATGGAATGATTATTTTTGCATGTACACTTATATATTAAGACCGAGATATCGGAGGCTGTGACAGCGTTGGAAATCCAGTTGGAAGTCCCGAATGTCGTAGTGATTATGACGATTTGCAAGCTCAATATCAATTACTCCGGCACAAGCACTCCGACACAATCAGACGGTTTGTTTTTCATTTTTCATTTTCATTTTTATTTCCTTTTTTAACATTAATTTTACCTTGTATTTTTCATTTTTTTCCCATTCTCCTTCGTTTTTTCATTTTTAGTTTCATGCAATTTAACATCAAAATTGAAAAAACACACACAAACACTAAAAGTAATCATTTGGCCGCAAGGATCCGATTAACTTTATAAATAATAGCTTTTGTAATAGTTTGCTTGAATGCACGTAAACGAATTTTCTTCCATATAAATCAGTGAATTGTGATAAAAAAAAATTCAAAAAAAAAGCTTTGTACAGAATGTAATCAAGGACGCGGAAGGTCCAATTAGCTGCAAATTAAAAGCAAAGAGAAACATATATATTCGTTATTGGCCATATGTATGTGTGTATGTGCATTCGACCAGGCCTTGTAAATTAAACATCAGGATTTGCTGGCCCGTAAAAGCTTGCAAGCTCCATACCAGGCATATATATACGAGAAACAATGGTTGCTCGAGGCGATACACTTTTATATATGCAAAAGCTCGTATAATATATACATATACATATATGTATGTATCCCTCTCATTTCCCTTTGTATATATAGATCAGTTTGTTGAAAAGCGTTCGCGCGTGTCAACTAGTTGCATCCCTGCGGGGCGTACATAGTTACGGTTATGAGATGGGAAAAGAAGAAAAAAAACTAGTCTTAAAAATAGCAAGATGTATAAGCCTATATGTAGATATATACGAGACACAATCGATGCGCCGCCACCTTCTTTTTTTTTTTCTATACTCTATCAGGGGGAGGAAAAAAAATATAGTGTGCTGGGATTCTGCATTTAAGCGGATAAACGCGCAAGAGCTTACTGACGTCAAAGAAATGATGTGCTTCTTTTTTTTTTTTTTATTTTTTCTATGTTGAGATAGGAGAGTTAGTGGTTTTTCACTTTTATATGTGGAGTTTATTCGAAGGGAAGTTATTTAGATATTGACAGGATGAAGGGTCAGTTGATTGGATGCTTTTTGAATTTTTGGAAAAAGATTGGCTGAGGTTTATTGGTTGCTTTACATTTTATTAAAGTTTGAGAATGATGTGTTGAACGGGATACAGACTCTACCCTGCGCTCTTTGATCGATTTTTCATGAAACTACGTATAAAAAATGCAAGAACGACTGAAAAGCACGAAAAATTGAATTTTAATAGATTAAATTTTGAAACTTTTTTTACTTTGCTATTCTGTTTGAAGTTTAACTTAAAATCCTTGAAAGTTATACATTCCTGATTTAATAACGTATATTGACTAACTAAATCCTTAAATAACTACATACTCTTATATTATTAATCTTATTTATAAAATATGTATTTCTCATATTAAAAAAAACAGGTGCGAGCACACTATGAAGGAGTTGGAGTATTATCGTAGTCAGCATATAGCTATGAGCCAATCGGATCCTACATCTGTACAAGACGGTACGTCTCTACGTGCCAAATATAACGATAAACAAATTTTGGATAAAGAACGTGAAGATTTGCTTGTGGCAGACGCCACGGCAACTGCAGCAGACGCAATGAATCAACATTATATATCAGCACTTAGAAAATACGAGGCAATCAAGGACGAATATGATTCCTTGAGAAAACGATACGACGATCTCATATCATCCCATACGTCCGCTGTTAACAAGGTGATTTTTTTTTTTTTCATTTTCATTTTTTATTGTTCTTCTTATTTTTGTTGTTTTAGAAAAGCTTTATCCTGGATTTTATTGTACTTTTGAATGTATTTGCATGTTGCTGAAAAAAAAAAAAATTCAATGTTAACTTTAATATGAAAAAGAATGCAAAGCATATTCCCTGGTATTTCAAGAAGTATGCGTTTTAATAATGCGGTGAACTTTTGTTTTAATACCACAGAAACAGAAAAAAAAAGTTACTTCGTATTCTTTTTCTTTTTTTTGTTTGTTTGATAAAGATTTAAAAAGTAGGACGTGAAAAATTAAAAGCAAAGTCTCTTTTGAAATGCGCGCTTCTTCACTGTATAGAGAGAGAGAGTAATTCAAAATACCTCCGGTGTCCTATATTTTCTAATGTCACTTTGTATAGCGGTAAGAGCAACAGCAACAGCAACAGCAGTGTTATTTCATCATTGTAATGTAACATGCTTTCTCTCTCACTCTCTTTCGTTATTGATTTTGTTTGAATATGTATTATATATATAATGTTTGGCGTTGCTAATTACATACTATAAATAACTTTAGCCTGGAAGGAAGGAAGGAAGGGAGGGAGGGATGGTTGAATAATAATTATTACGTTAAAATTTTGAAATATCGATAATTGGAGACACCGACATTTATCTTCATTATTTCGTGTGCTCTAATTAATTAATAAACTTCATGCGTTATATCTGCCTGCTATCGCACCTTCTTTCTCTCTTTTTTTATTTTTTTTTTTCATTGAAATAATTCAGCGTATATATTTTCAAACAGTATAAATTATGAAATTAAAAATAATACATTCATTATAAACGTATATATGTATACTACGTTGAATCTAACTAGAACAAACTTTTATCAAACCGTAAAAAGAAGAAAAAAAAGATAAAAAAAAGAACGTATTTATTTATAGTTGGAGTTGGGTCAGGAAGAGATCGCACGTTTAAAAAAGCAATACGACGACGTAGCCCAGGATCGTAACGTCGCAGTTCGCGAACGTAACGGTCTCAAGCAGCAATGCACCGCAGCAATACGTCAATGGGACATAGCATTACGCGAACGTAATGAATATCGGGAGGCTTTGGCCAAAGCCTCCCAGCAACATGAACAATCGGTCAAAGAGGTCAATCAGTTAATGGTAGCACGTATGAAGGCAGCCAAGGATATAAAACGTCTCACGGAGGAGCGTAACGCAGCCATGCACGAGTACAGTCTCATAATGAGCGAACGAGACAACGTGCACCAGGAGATGGAGACCTTAAGCAACGATCTAAGTCAGGCCTACGCCAAGGTCAATCACCTCGAGGCCGAAAACAAAAAACTTGCCGAGGAGGTAAAAATCAAGCTACCAACTTTCGATAATATTGACTTTGTTTTAAGTAATCAAATTGCACAATATCTTAAATCTTTTATTATCTTTTTTAGAAAAAGGCCCTCGTCTATCAGGTGGAGACACTGGAACGCGAGATAGTATCAGCGTTACGAGATCGTGACGAGGCGCTTAAGGAGTGCAACGAGCTACGTCAGAAATTCGGTGACTACAGCGAGGCTGCGAGTCGGGATCGTTCAAGTAGTCGACTCGAGCTTCATTCGTCGTACGGCAGTGCTACGGAAAGGGACAGTCTATCGCGTAAGGATGGAGTGGAAAAATCTGGCGATGCGGCAAGTAAACGCGATAAGGAACGACATGCTGATAATATTGACCAAGCTAATTTGGAGCTTGACAAGATGCGCAAATACATGGACAAGCTGCAAGCTGAATACGAGGAGGCTATGCAGGAGGCTGAAGTATCGAAACGTCGACGTGACTGGGCCTTCTCTGAACGCGATCGTATCGTTGCTGAGCGTGATAATATACGCAGCATGTGCGAAAGGTAAGGGTTACGAGAGGAAAATAAAAAAAAAAACAAAGTTCAAAATATGAGCTTGTTTATGATTTGTATTTTAGATTGCAAAAAGAACGGGACCGAGCTGTCACTGATTTGGCAAGTGCACTACGCGATTCTGACGAAATCAAGAAACAGCGTAACGAAGCTTCCAAAGAATTGGCTGATCTTAAAGAGAAGCTCGAAGTCAGTGGACAATACACTGGATACCAGACAAGCGTGCACGATTCGGATAGCGAATGGGATGCAGTTACAGTCCACCTTGACTTTGGACGTCTCACCGGCCACGAATCTGAGCGTGACCTTGGTCTAATGCTCGTTGGCGGTCGTGATAATCCTTATTATCCAGACGACACGGGTGTATATGTGGCACAGGTAACACCAGGTAGTGGTATTGAAGACAAGCTACGAGTCAACGACTGCATCCTCCGAGTCAACAACATGGATTGCTCGTCCGTTTCAACACGCATGATCATAGAAGCACTGAGGTCGTGCAGCGCAGGTCCAGCTACTCTTACGATACGCAGACGAAGAATCGGTAGACGTTCACTTAGGACAACGCAACTACCTTTAGGCTCTGTGCCACATGGTATAACGCTCGAGATCGGCGTCTATATAGCTAAAATATCACCTGGAAGTCTAGCTGCTAAAGATGGCTATCTTGCAGTTGGTGACAGAGTCTTGAATGTAAGCAATCAGAGTATTATTTATATAATATTTTAATGTAATTTAGATTAATGCTTAGATATATTTTTGTACAGATCAACAGCAAACCTATGGACGGTATTACTTCGATCCATGAAGCAGGAGCCATACTCAACGATAATTCCAATGACGTTTTGACAATTACCACGTTAAAGAGTATGCCATTGACAGGAGCATCTAGCACTGAAGCAATGGCACTTGATAACAGTTTTAATCCTGAAAAACAAAAGATGGTGAACAGCTGTTCGCAAACTGAACAGGAACGTATGCTACTAAAAACTTCAGCGTCAGACGACTACGATGGTCGCTACATCGCATCAAATTTCGGTGATCGAAGCGTTTACAAGGTATCGAAGTCAATGAGTAGTGAAAAACCAAGTGGTATCAGCAATGCCTGGGATAATTTCCGTGAAAAGATCGACATCGTTAGAGGACGCAGGCACAGTAAAGATCGAGAAGAAAAGAAAAAGAGACATCGAAATTCGAGTCCCAATACTTTTGAACAAGAGCAAAATGCAATAGCCGAGCTTGATTCTGTGATTGAAAGCTATAAGAAAGCTAATGGTTAGTGAAAATTTCATTTATAAAGTATGTTTTCATTAATATAATATTTTTTAACTTAATATTTATTTTTTTTATAGGAAACGGTGTGTTAAAGCGAAGCAAACGTCGTGGTGTAAACGGTGGTGGGACAGCTGCTGGCGTAAGCGGCGTAGGCAGTATCAGCGGTGCTGAGAAATCAGGTGCCGACAAGAACGGAGGTACGTGGCCAAAGGCACGAATAAGTCCAATTATACAGAATGGCACTGGCACAATCCTGCATCCGCGCAAAACCAAAGAACGCCTGCCTTTAAGTGTACTCCTCAATAATCCCCCGAAATTCGAGCCAAGTGCATACAACTATAACCGCATATCCAATCCCATTCCTCTGGCTAATTTCGGCGGTGGCTTGAGTTCTGGTAGCAGCAATCGTCATACCGTTTACAAGGCAGTCGAAAGTCCACTGCCTTGTTTTAGCAAGTCTGCCCAGCTAAACGGTGGCCAGAAGTCGTTCGTGCCATCGGCTGTGCAGTTCAAGGATCTCGGGCTGGACAAAGGACCAGATGGAAGTCACACACCTTCGGATACGAGCATGGACTTTTCAATAAAGTCACCACGCGAACATGAATACTACAGCAAGAGTAAACGCAGCGCGATCGCTAGCCCAAGCATTAAATACGCACCTCATAGTCACGAAAGTAGTGGTAGCCAAGTAGATTCTATGTCGCACAATCGAATGCACTCGCAACTGTACGGGCCGCCCTCGTCGTCTGGTGGCATCGGCCTGCCTCGAATTGGACCCGGCGCCTTCTCCATGCCTCCGTATGCCCACCCGCATTCCCATCATCCACACCAGCAGCAGTCGAGCAGCATAAACGCGAACATGAGGTACCCGTCGCCGCCAAGTCTACCCAGCGCGCAATCGGGTGAGTCTCTGGGGCTTCCCGATGCTCGTTCCTTCTGCTTCGAGCCTCCTTACAGTCCTCAACCCCACCAGTCCCATCCTCAGCCTGCAAGCTTCGGTCACTTGCACACTCCCTCGGTGGACCTGTATTTTCACAAACCACGAGCTCATCCCACCATGAGCTCGTTCGATGTGCCGCCGTACGTGTCACCGGCCGCAGCCGCGGGCTTCGAGGGCGGCACTTTTCCACGTAAAAAAGAGAACCAGCGCATCCGCGTGCCTTCGAATCCCAGCGTCACCTCAAAGAGCAGCATCGGTAAGCTATCCTCAGGCAGCATCGAAAAGACCTCGGAGCGTGGAAGCCCAATGCCCACCTTCCACGTGGAAACTCTCACACCCGGCACTTCGGGCACGGGTGGACCTGGTAGCAGTGGCGGTGGGAGTAGAGCAGTTGGCATCGTGAGTGGCATCGCAGGAGCGCGCAATGCCATGTCGGGTAAGCGCGCAAGCATGCCTCCCGAGTATTGCTCGCCGTACCGACCAGCCTACGGCGAGGTCAGGCGAATCTACATCGAGAAGAGCCAGGAACCGCTGGGTATCCAGATATCCTGTCTTCAAACGCCTCCAGGTGGGGTCTTCGTGTCGCAGGTGACCGAACACAGTCTTGCCTCCCAGGTTGGTCTCACCGTTGGCGATCAACTACTTGACATCAGTGGCATCAACATGCGTACACTTGGCTCCTACGAAATGGCAGCCAATATCCTCCGCCAGTGTGGTAACTCGTTCACGATACTCGCCCAGTACAGTCCTGACAGTGAGTACATCCACCGTCTAGCGGTGATTTTACTTATTTTTACTTATATAGCTTTGCAAAGGATAATAGGACGCGTGACCTCGACCGGACCAGATTTTTATAAGGTTACAGCCTGCAAGCTGAAAGATGATAATTTTTTTCTAAATTTTTAAAGCTTTTTTTAGCACTTGTTCAATGTTTTTATAGTCATTTTTTTATATATTTTAATTTTAATGTTGAAAATATAAGATTACACTTTTATGTTTAAATGTTGTGTTTTTAGTCAAACAAAAAATTTTCATGCATATTATTAGCAAGTTAATGCATTCTTTTTTTAAGCTGTTTATCAGCAATTTTATAATGTTAATATTATATGCACGTTTGTATATTCCAAATAAGTGTTATAGATATTCCTTTGCACTTCTATTGAAAATTAAAAATTAGTTTAAGTATATATTTTAAATATAATAAAATTATACAATATTTTTTGCAGCATTTTATATTGCATTTTATCTAACATCTATAAATAGATGTGTTTATAGCTATTAATAATATGAGTACTTTTATTCTTTTATGTCAAGAGTTTATAATCATTTAAACTCTTTTAAAGTTATGTAATAATCGGCCAAAAATAATAAGAATTAAAAAAAAATATAAATATTATAAAAAAAATCTTTAACGTTAATCAAATTCCATCATCTCATTGTTATGCGCAGAGTATAGCGAATTGGAAGGTTCAGGTTCGGATAGTGACTCAGAAGCAAACGATGGCAAGGAAGGTGCAAGTCACAGCGGCTCATCAACTACGCCCTGCAATAGTCCCGAAGCATCGCGTAAAGGTGCAATAGTCGAACAACTTGATGTCTCATCTGAGCCAGAACGTGATCAGTCATCCTCCGGTCTGCCAACGATTCGTGCACCCAAGGAGCCACGCGATCAAGAGCGTGAGCGCGAATTACGCTCTTCCGCTTCTGTTGAGGTAAGAATTTTGCATTTAGTTAAGTTGATTTATTTATTTTCCAAGGAAATATTTTAATGTGAACTATCGCATACAGGTTCGGAGTACGCAGGAGCGCGAGCGTGAGATTCGTAACTCGGCATCACTTGACATAAACGTACGCAAGCCAGAGCTACGCACCAGCGTCACCCTCGATAGTATGCGCGGTACCGGTACACTCACCCGTGCCCAGATCAACCAGGCCGTTACCACACTTCAACGTCAGAACGCCACTGTACGTAGTCCCACACAAGAGGATCAAGGTCGAGGAGCTGGCAGCAGTAAGACACCACCACCGAGTGAACCGCGTTATCTGTTCATCGAGACGCGCAAGTGTTCGAATCTTGGAATCTCCTTGGTGGGTGGCAATGGAGTCGGTATTTTTGTCCACTCGGTCCAACCTGGCTGTTTGGCTGAGGAGGCAGGATTACATACCGGTGATCGTATACTCGAATACAACGGAGTCGATTTACGTCAAGCTACCGCAGAGCAGGCGGCCCTTGAATTGGCTCGGCCTGCAGATAAGGTCACACTAGTTGCTCAATATATGCCCGAGCGGTATAACGAGGTCAAGGACAAACCTGGCGATAGCTTTTATGTCAAGGCCATGTTTGATCGAGTGGGTGATGTCGGCGATACACTTCAGCTAAAGTTTAACAAAGATGACATACTCTACGTTGATAATACGATGTTTAATGGCACACCTGGACATTGGCGGGCTTGGCTTGTAGATCAGACTGGCAGGCGGCAGACTTGTGGCATTATTCCTAGCAAATTCAAGTATGTGAATTTTGATATCCATGAAAATACTGGTTTTATTAAATACAAATTTTAGAAACTAAATAAACTTTTTTTTTTATTTTAGGGTCGAAGAAGAACTGCTATTACGAAGATCACTTGGTGATTTAGAAACTGATGCAGGCAGGCGAGGTACAACAAGCGCCAGACGAAGTTTCTTCAGACGCAAAAAGCATCAGCGTTCATCGAGCAGAGACAGTAAGGATATAACACAGCTCACCGGCGTTGGTAGCATGGGTTGGTACAGCGACAGTGGTACTTTGAACGAAGAAAATATTCCTTTAAGTTATCAGCGAGTCGAGAGGCTAGATTGTAAGTTTGTTAAAATAATGGCATAATTTTTATTAGAAAAAAAATTGTAAATACTTTTGCTACTAATATTATACTTAATTCTTTTTTTAAGATCCTGCATTGCGACCAGTTTTGATAATTGGTCCACTCAGCGAATGCGTATCAACTAAACTTCTACAGGAATTCCCTGGACAATTTACCAGATGTTTGCCCGAAGCAATGCACTGTTCCCAAGCGACTCTCGAGCAGGGCTTGAGGGACTCCCTTTATGTTGATTATCGCAAAAAAGGCAGCTACTACGAATGTACGACAGTACAAGCCGTTAAGGAAATTTGTGAAAAGGTAATTTTTTTTTTTTATAAATCATAATTTTTATTATTGTTGAGTGTACTTAAATTTAATTGTCTAGACATATTTTAACTCTGTGGTATTTTTTCAGAATTCCCACTGCATTTTGGATATATCGATAGCATCGCTGGAACGACTTCACAGGCATCAGATATATCCCATTGTACTTCTGATAAAATTCAAAAGCACAAAACAAATTAAGGAAGTTAAAGATTCCCGTTATCCAAGCGATAAGGTTAGCGCCAAAGCAGCAAAAGAAATGTATGAACAAGCTTTAAAATTCGAGTCAGACTTTAGACATTTCATAAATGGTAAGATTTATTTAATATCATTTAATTGAATTTTTTAACTTTCATATTATAAAATTAATATTTTTATATTCCAGCAATTATACCTGCTGGAGTAAACATAGCGTATATATGTACGCAAGTCAAAGCTTCTGTGGACGAGGAGCAGAGCAAGGCATTATGGGTTCCTCGGGGTCTTCCCTGACATTCAAGGGGGGGTCCCCACAAGCCGCAATGGAAATCAATTTAAATTCCATTACGGGGGCCCTTACGTCGTTCCAAACAAAAATATACTTTTGGATATTAATTTACATGGTCTCGTGCCTCACGGTAATGCAAAACACGAGGTGGAGATAAGTATTTTGGTTTTTTTACTTGTTTCGTATTTTGATTCGTTGTTGTGCGCATTGCTACGTTCACTCAGTAATTGCTATTTTCTATTTGAAATTGATATGTGACAAAATCTACTTTGAATAGTTTTTTATACATAATTTTTGATGCCTTTTTACAAAAGATTTATTAAATCATTCTGAAAAAATAGCTCCAACATGTAGAAGATCAAATAATTGTCACGATTTTTGTTGAGTGAACGTCAGCATGTGTTATTCCTGATAATGATGATGAGAGTAAGTTTCTATGGCATGACATGTGATATGTGATAGTCGTTAGATGCTCGACAGAAAAAAATAGCAAAAAGAGACCACAGTACGTCGTATAATGGCCCACGTTTGGAATTAATTTGTTGCACTGATGGAATGGAATTAGGTTGTGATTTCATTCGGTTCCTGTAAATATTTGTATGATTAGAAACGCGTAAATGAAGAATATAATATATGATTATTTAAGCTCGTATAATTATAAATATTTAAATATCGTCTTTAACGTATATAATTGGTATAGAGAATTGCAATGCGTTGTTTTGAGCGAAAAAATGAATGTTTCTTATTTTATTTAAGTACATCGAAAAAGAGTTATTGATATACGTCGCTTTTTTTACATATACATTTTATGTAAAAGTAATAGTGCGTTCAAAAATTATTGTACAATGTGCTCTGAATATTTTATAACACAACTATAGAAGAGCACTTTTATTTTTATTTTATTAAGGTCGACATATGTATATTTTTAAACTTATTTTAAAGTAATGAATGATAAATTCATTAAGTTTTGTAATATACTCCAAATGCTAATTTTATTAATTTAAATCCGTTAATTTTTATATTAGATCATTAACAAATAATTATGTAGCAAAAAGCTTAAAAGTAAGATTTCTTATAGCTCAAATTTATGTTGTGGTGTAAGTGTAGCTTTTACAAAGTGAACGCATGAAAGAGGTGGATGGAGAATTAATTCGTTTGTTACCGTCCTATGCTCAGTACTTGTTATGGTTATATTTAACAGAAATTTTCTTCCAAAAGATAAGCTATTATTAAAGAGTTTTTCCAATGATCACAGCAGATGATAAAGTTGAAAGTTTTAATGTTGTATTATTTTATTTATCGAAGGTGATGGATTGAAGTTGACCTTGATAGCTATTTTTTTGATAGCGAACGATGATAGAAACTGTGGTTATTGTCTATTACTTTTGGCTGGATAAATAAGGGAAACGATAGATTTTTCTGATGAGACAATATTTAGGTGTAAGTTATAACAACACCGAGACCAAAAATTAATGAAATGTAATGCAGATAGGCAGTTGTGTATAGGATAATGTTGTTAAATTGTATCGCAATGGTAAAATCGAACAAAACGTTTGAACGAAAAATTGACTAAACTTAGGCTTCAGTTAAGTCACACTTCTCTCTGTACACCATTAGCATAGCTGCTTCGTAAGGTTTTGTGCGCAAATAAAGCTTGTTAATATTTTTTTTATACTTTTGTTTTTCTATCAAATTGCTCTTAATCACGTGTGATAAGTATAATACTAGATGTATGACATACCATTACATTATTCTTCAATAGAATTAAATGATGGATTTAACTGGAAAAATTGAGACCGTAGAGCAGAAAAATCATTATCAGCTGTGCTCTTCAAAATTTCTTTCAATTTTAGTAAGCTTCTTTATAAATATTTTCCAAGATTCTCATCGCTAATTCGTCCATATAACTATTGTTCAGACTACACAATCCGTCAATGATGTCCAAATTATTTCTTTCTTATGGTCGATGATAAATAATATTTGACCAAGCTTTTTATTTTAATTAAACAGCTTGCAGCAGTGCTTTTTGAATAAAAGCTCTTTATATAAGTTTGATACTGCCTTTAACTATACAGTTTATTGGCATATTTGTCAATTTTAAACATATATTTAAATGCTTCTATTCTGGGAAGCGATTATTTAAAAGTGAAAAATTTGTAATTATTTCTCACACACACACACACCTTTGCTGTTGGATTAGAAAGCTTTGTGATTCTATCAGGATTTGTCATATACCGTTAAGGCTTCTCGCGTATATTATATACCGTTGTTAAAAATTAGATACGTTGTAATAATAATAATAATAAATAAGTAAGCGTCAATTGGTAAAATTTTGTCACGAGAATTATCCTTCTCGTGTATGACCTTTGAAACTACCATTTGACATTAAGAATAAGTATTAGCAAGTTATAAGTAGTAGACAAAGCAACGCGAAATAAAGTTAAAAAAAAAATAAGGTTGTCATTAAAATCTTCAAGTTAAAGTTAAAAAATTTGTGACCGTTGGAATATATAAAAGCATTAAAATGTGTTAATTGGTGAGACTATCAGAGTTTAAGTCTAGATTGTTCAATTGTGATGGGTCAGCAGTTTTAAGCAGTTTTATTATTGTTCGTAACAAATAACAAAATTGAATCGAACGCATGTCAATAAAATATCGTTCAAAATTTGATGATATATAACGCAATAAACGAGGCATTTAATATTACACGGCTAGTCTTAAAATATATAGTATTCCTCTGTTCAAAAGAAAACTTAACATGCGGGCTTATTCTAAACTTATTGAAAGATAGCGATTTTACTGCTATGCTGATTCTCTATTATTATGAAAACAAGTGAATCTATCTTGACGCTTTAATACATAATTTGCTATTTAAAAATGCTTTATGTAAAATTATTGCATTAAAAGAGATTTTTTTATATTCTTTAAAATTAACATAAATTTTAATTCATACAAAAGCAATAAAATAATTTGCCTTCCCTTGTTATTATTGCAATGATATTATTATCAGATAAAAAAAAAGCAATCGACCATCGAACCTCAGAGCTTGTTCGTTTTTAAGAGGACTTAAGGAAACATAATAAAAGAAACAATTTAACAAAGTAGATTTTTCGAATAACACGAGCATATATACGAAAACATTTTTATCATATATATATAAAATAAATCAATATTTATATTTTAAATTAAAAATTAATAAATATCATTGTTTCTTACACATCGTCAGTGATCGTGTAAGAATAGGTCGTTCCTATTAAATTTTAGCAGAGGGAGTAGTAAAAATAAAAATAACTACAAAATCATCATATATATACGTAAATATTGTAATTTTTACAAAACTTTATTCAGTATTGTTGAATTGTCTAGAAGTTTTGAGATCTTACAAACGAATAATTTTTAACAGAATCATACAGGAAAATCTTTTTTAAAATATCCGACGAAAGATTATAAATTATATTAGCTGCTGTTATATAGAAAAATGATTGTAAAGGAGTAGAAAATTATATCAAAAAGTATTTTTTATACGCGTGATTAAATAAAAAGACCTGTCTTGGTGGTAGTGTGGCAGCTATTTTTCAAAAGTAGAGCTTGTAGATTTTTGGTTGTTACAATTTTCTCAAATAATTGGTGCCTTTTTCGCTAAAAACGAAAACTGAGATATTTATTAGGTAAAATTTGTAAGGAAAAGAGGGTTTATAGGAGCGACACAGTTCTTTGCGGTTACAGACGACAAATTTATTTTTGTTTTTATTTTAGTTGTCGGTATATTCAAAATCAAAATATATTAAGGTGTGTCTCATTGACTTTGAGGTGGACGTTCATTGTTAACTACATTATTAAATTAATCATTAAATTTTTATACTTCCAATTATATTTAGGTGAAATAGTTGACAAAAAATAATTTTTTTATTCTAGAAAACAAATTTTTCTCTCTTCCAAATATAAATAAATGTGTATACCCAAATATTTTCATAAAACTTTTTAAACTGCAAATAAAATAACGTGTTATAAATTTTATATGATATAGAAAACAACAAATTTTTGTAACCTGTTAAAAAAAAGAAAATTTTTGTAAACTTGTGGTTGTGGAGTTAATGGTCCAATAATAGAAAACAATGAATATTGCTATGATATACTGTTGGAACGTCGTACTTCAAAGTCATATGTATGAGACACCTGTTAAAAAGTTCATCGACCTTTTGAACTTCTTTCACTTTGCTCTATTCACTATAATAAGTCATCTTCGACCGCATCGATACTGCCTTCGTCACGTGTTTCCTTAACGTTAAAAACTATTTATTCCTACGTCGAAAAATTGTTAAAAAAAAAAAAAAATAAAAAATAATTTTATGAAAAGTATACGATATAATAAATAAACTATTTTATCCAGTACACAGTAACAGCGTTTGCCAGTATACAAAATATTGTTGAAATTTTGAAAATGCCAAATAATGTTTTAGAAAAAAAAATTGTTGTAATGAAAGAAACAAATGTAATCATTACTGTAGTTTTAGATATTGACAAAAAATATATTCTACGCAAATTGAAAATTATATATTCTTATAAATATATAAGGAAGTATAGTATATTCACAAGATTTTTAAGATGTTCAAAAATTTGAACTCTACTCATAAAATCTTTAAAAGGATACGAATATTTTTAGCACACAATTATTGAGATATTTATTTTACATTTTCATTAGTGACTCGTATTTTTTTTCTGTAATTTTAAACTGTGATGCATTTAATAATTAATGTGGTCCTGAATTTTAAATTGTATAACAATATTTTTGTTTTACTGTGTACTTCTTTAAAAAAAAAAAATCAACTAATTTAGAAATAAAAAAAAGTTCAACAGACAATCGGTCACTCTTGACAAAGTTATTTTTACGCATACAAATATATTTTTAACAATCACGTTGTATTATGAAAGAGCAATAAAACGAATATGTCTTCGTTTGTAGAGACATATTTTTATAGGCAATGTAAATTTCACGTTGAAAAAAAAAGAAAAGAAAATTAATTGATAAAAAATACAACAACGCAGTACGTTGATACGTTAATATAAGAAATCGTTGTAAATGTTGTATAACTGTAGCAAAAAAAATTTTAAATGACAAAATTTGTTAGATTAAAATGTTAATGTTTTGGCGTCGTCGTAGTGATTTAGCAATAGAAATGAATCATATATAAACGAAATTAATGCGTACAATTATAACGAATGAAAAAAAAAAAAAGAAAGAAAGAAAACCGTTTGTTGAAGTTAATCAAAATCTTTTAATTTTACTATAAATAAAAATGTCAAATGAAATAGTTCAAGTAAAATTTATTTTATTAATGAAGCCAATAAAAGTTGAAATAATTATTGTTGTAAAAAAAAAATATTCACCTGAAAAGGTTTTCTTTCACTACCACAAATTAAATAAATAAATAAAAGAGAAACGAGTGTAAGGGTCGCGTGGCAAAGTCGATAAAAAAAAAAAAGTAAATCGCAAATGTAGAGCAGTTTAGAAAGTCCGACTTCTGCGTAAAACGAGCGTGCACGTGCGTCTCCAATTCTATATGCATATATACGCTCGTTATATGTATACATCTTTAGTAAAATCGATATTACACGCAAAAATTGTTAATAATTTACCAATAATTATGTACTTCATTTCTTTTTTTGGGAGGGGGGCTTTTCCGACAGACGTATACATATCGTCATATAGATAAAGTATTTCAGCAAGTATTTTCAACCGATATTTAAAAACTCATTTAATTTTCTTCTTTTTTTTTTCGTTATCTTAGCTTTGAGCCTTAGTTTATTTTGTAATGGTTTCGATATACCAAATGTTAAGTCCTTACACTTATACATATAAGAATAACATATTTTTATTTATAAATCTCTTTTTTTTTGTACATGGCATACGTATTTATAAATATATAAACGAATGTGTGTGTGTATATACATATACAATACAAAATAAATTAATAAATTATTGTAATAAGAAACAATTAATATTACGTTTCTTTCTTTTTTCTTTTTGTCAACAAATCACGTTATCGTTTTGCGATCGAAAATAAAAAAAAAAAAAACTTATAACATAGTTACATCGATGAATACATTATAAATATAAATATAAATATTATATTGTCACACGTGTACATATAAAAAAAAGTCGGCCGCGCCAAAATTAGCATTTTTTTTTTTCGTTGTTTATCCTTTATCGTTTGTATTAAAATGTCATGATCCTATTATATGTGTTGCAGCGACATATATTATATTGTATACTCTCAAATCTCGTATTGAGCTACATAATGTATATTATATACTTTTCCAACATGTGTGTCATCTCGTACGAGAATTAAAAAAAAAAAAGTAAATGAGAACTTGAGAGAGAGTGACTATTATAAAGTATTAAAACACTCGACAATTCGTTTTTTCCCCCCTATTCATTCGTTCGTTTGTATAATGACTATTATGGACTTCGTTTATTATTATGTTAATGGCGTGGTGTGCTCTCACCCCCTATAATGCGAGAAGTCGGAAAATAATTATAATAATAATAAATAATAATAATAAAAAAAAGGTGATCCTTTATGAAGAATCAAATAAACGTACATGTTTATCTTTTTTTGTTCATTATTACACCTTGCCTTATCGCCTTGTTTTTTTTTCTCCTCTTTACAAACTTTAAAATTATTATAAATGAGTATATAAAACTCAATATATAAAAATGACACGTATATAATTTTGATTTTAATGATAAGTCATGAAATATAGATTTATATGACATGAAAAAAAAAGAATATTATCTTAAAATATAAAAAAAAAAAGAAGAAGAAAAAAGAATAATGAAATGGCCTAGTTATTTCGTTCACGAGCCTTTATTAATAAATCAATTGCCTTAACATTATTATTAATTTCATTAATAAATATATATATTTATGTATGTACGTATATATAGATAAATTAGTGCATCTATCTTTCATCATCGCGGAAAATAACCCTGAAATATTTTGAGAATAACACCAAGTTATTGAGACATTCTAAAAAAAAAGAAAAATAACTCGTTCATCATCAGTCGTCAATCAAAGTGACAATGCACTTAAACAACAATGACAGACAAAATATACCGATAACAAAAAGAAAACAAAAATTTTAAAAGGTGAAAGTCTAACGGTTATCGGTTTTGTATCCCAATAAAAAAAAAAAAATGAAAAGCGATTATAACGACAAAAAAAGATATAAGTATCCTAATTTCGTTGTCTTGGTGGCCTACGAGGTGCGCGTACTTTGAGCTTTCGTTTAGGACTTTGTGCAGTTAATCTTGGCGAACGAGATGTTACTCGAAATTCTAAGGGTAAATCGTAGCAGCGACATATACAGCAGCTTGGAAATTTAAACCAATCGCTGAATATTCCACGACATTCGTTGTTTGGATCGTAAGCTAAAAGTCGATGTAGTCTATATTGTTGTTCACATCTGCAACCGTCTCTGCAGTACATCTGTTTGTTTTCGTGTCTGGAGATGTGAGAGAAAAGGAAAAAAAAAAATTTAATTGAATCAAAGTTATTAGGATAATTTTGTATATTACTAAACTTACGTGCATTTTTCCCAATGGACGTACTGCTCGAATGGATAGAGATTTAAAAGAGCTAAAACTTCGCCTCTTGTATTGTTAGCCCAAAATGGTGCAACCACTTCCTCTTTTACAGGACACGCGTTTCTGTAATTCAGTATATACATTAGTCAAATATTAAAATTATCAAATATTATTTAAGAGTACCGAGCCGTAATTGATTTAAGTAGATACAGTCGTGAATGGTCAGACACACAAATCTATCAATTTCTCAAATATCCCTTTCCCCAAAAAAAAAAAAAAAAATATATTTAAATTGTTAAATCACTTACATTCCACGAACTTTCAATACAGGCTGCTCCTGTTTATCCTTTCCAGCAACATCCTGATAAAGTTGTCCTTTCATTGACGTACTACTACCAGACACAGTAGCACTAGCAGTAGTAGTAGTAGTCACACTTTCAGGTGGCCTGTATTCAGGTCTTGGCCTAAACTGCTGCGGTTGCAATTGTGATTCACCAGCTTGCGTATCTTCAATTCCATCTGCATCTTCTATATTAATTTGTTCGATTCTCATGGTAGTCTCCATATTTGCAGATTCTGTAGTTTCAATCAGTTCTTCAACGTCAACATCCAGCCGATCGATTTGACCTGGTGTACCGATTTCGTTGATGCTCTGATTCTGTACGTTAGCGATCTGTTCTAGACTTACAAGCTTTGCTGCTGCTGTTGTCGTTGTCGTGGATGCAATCGTTGTTGTGTTTATTACTGAAGTTGTCGATGTAGTTTCTGGCATTGCTGTTGTTGTTAAATTTGAACTCGTTAATGGGATAGCTGTTGTGCTAATATTTTGAATCGTATTGGTGGTCTCAGCAGCAGCAGCAGCAGCAGTGGTCGATACGTTCGGATTTGACGTCGCAAGCTTTGTACTTAGAGTCGGTGAAATTGAACTGTTTGTGTAAGTAGAAGTTGTCGAATCGATTGTGGTACTCGTTGAAATTGAGCTTGCGGTCGTGCTTGAATGTACACCCGCAATTGGTGTTTCGTTAGGATGTGAATGACGTCGGACTGGTATCGTCTCTTCGCTACTTTGCTTATCGAGTTTACTCGAGCTACCACTGTTTAATGCACGTCCGTGAAATTCTCGATTTTCCTGTGCATCATCCTCATCTTCTCCAATCTCGCTATCTTGTTCGAATTCGTAGTCCAGCTTAAATTCTCTGTAGAGTGGACTGAAAAATAAAATTATTGCTTTAATGTTGCTATATTTTGATTTTTTTTTAAATATACACGTACCTCGTATCATCGTAGTAAAAATGAGTGTGTTCATTTTCAACTTCCAACTCGACATCGTTTTTTTCAAGTTCGGTTTTTAATACACTGATATGTTTCTCATCTCCGTACATACGTCGCATAAGTCCTTGATTCTCTTGAACGAATCGTCTAACCGCTTGCCTATAATAATCGATTAAAATGTTTATTTAAGTAAACTACAAAAATTTTGTAGATCCGTAAAACTGAATAAGTCATACACTTACCAGGGATATGCATTACCAGCAATGGTACACCAATTTTCGCGTCTAAAATCACAGGGTAGCTCAAGACGAGCACGACCCATACGAGAAATAGGTTTGCTACAGGATGACGATGCATCGTAGCCAAATGGACTTGAACCACCTTCGGTCAGGGCGGCACGGACGCTGCCCCACATTGACAGCCCCTAAAATCGGTAAGTTGTTGTACTTGAAATTTTTTTTTTTCTTTTATTTGGAAATTTTAAATTTTTTAAATTAGTAATAATTATAAAATTAAATACAAAGCTTACTGTCTATACTTAAAAAAAACTGATTTTAAAATACAGAAGAGTATATATCTGGAGAAAATCCAAACATTCAATATATATTCATTATCGATAGCTATAGTATAATAATCGTATGTAACAAGGTCAAACGACTAAATGAGAACTTCCTAGTTTCGCGCTTTAAAACACTTTCACCAATGAAAAATATATCTATATATCAGACCTCACTTAACATATTCCCTCTCCTCCTCCTCCACTCTTTAATCTTGTATATTTTCATTTTCACTTTTTCCTAAAACCATTTCAAATTTAAATTCAAAAACAACCTATACCTACGCATCAATTTCTATACAAAATCCACGAAAAAATTTCATTTTTAAAAAAAAAAACCAGTCACAAAGCATATAGATATTTACGTATCTATAGGGTATACACACTTTAAACCAATCATTATGATCATATAATAATACATCAAAATACCGTTCGACGAATAATCCAAGAAAATAAAAAGTGAAAATAACGTATACGCGTGTCTGGATAAAAATCGAAAAGCCACCGCTGCCGCCGTGAGAGAAAAGAAAACACACATTACGCGCATGCATATTATAATATATGACCGTTAAACCGATGCATTTGTATATAGATATGCAATGAACGAGCAAAATATAGGGAGAGATAAAGAGAGAGAGGGTGGCGGATTTTTTGCGTACTTGCTGAAAGTTATAATGCATATATGAGAAACGTCCCGTTACACCGGTTTCTCCCCGATCTTTTTCTCTCTCTCTCTTTTTCTCCTTGATGATGCCGGCTAGTGATTTCGTCCTTGTGTGTATGTGTGTATGTATATATATGAGCTTGCTTATCGGTATACACACATGCATGATGAGTATTATATCGCGGCTTTGCAGCACGAAATTTTCTTGTTTGAAAATTTGTGGGGAATGTTACATCGATAAGCCTGACTAATATTTTGAAACTCAATACACTTGCTTTTCTCAGCTGTACAAATTTTGTCTTTTGAATTATTTAAAAAAAAAATTTTTGAGGCACAACGCGCTGAATGTACTGTTTTAAACAAACCGATTTCAAGGACATATATGGCTTGATACTATATACATACGCGCACAACACACTAAATTTTATAAACTTATTATACTTTGACTTCGATAAAAAAAAAATAATTTAAAATACACAATCACCCATTTTCCTCTACAATTATTATATCTAATACACAAAAAATAAATTAATAAAACACTTTAATTCTCACATATCACACACTTTTTTCAACAAATTTTTGTTTTTTATTCTCATACCGATTTTTATTAATAATAATCTCACAAATTATTAAAAAAAAAAATTACCAGCAGCAAAAGGAAAACGAGACTAAGCTCGGATCCCATAATGTCATCTGTTCTTGATATTTCAATTATCCTTGTATGTATATCTAATCAAAAGAACAATTTCAATAAAATCGGTATATATATAAAAAAAAACCGATTTATAAAATAACACAAAAGAAGAAAAAACAAAATATAAACGCGATACTTATACACAGGCGTTTAACACGCGCGCGTATATCTCTCTTTACTGGCTGTCAGGCCAATACTTCCTTCGAAAGCATCACCACATCCAGCCTATATCTAGCGAAGGAGTAATATACACACACACTTATACACACACATATCCAACGCCGGTACGATCCCAGCAGCAACAGCACAAGTGTATATATATAATATAAGAGAAGAGAACGGCCGATTTCACTGGCGGCAAGTCCTCCCCTTCTCCTTCATTATTTTACTTTACCTCCTCCTCCACCTTTTCCTTCTCATCCTTCTTTTCCTTATATATCTTATATACACCATACTGTGATGGCTTTTTCCCAGTCGCCAGCCACAAGTACCTGTATGTGTAAGTGTATATGTACGTATGTATGTGAAAGAACGATTCGCGTGAGTTTCACCGTCTCGGTGACAAAAGGAGACGCGCTTTCGTTAACGTTCAAGGAGTGTAATAGGTATAGAGAAGATATAAGTTGGACGACGGCATGTGCGAGTAGGTCAGTCGGTTGGATACCGTTATAAAGCCTCATAGTATTTATGGTCTCTCTCTCTGCATCTCAGGCATATGAGTGTGTGTGTGTGTGTGTGTGTGTGTTTGTCTGTGTTACATATGAGTGTGTACATACATATGTGTGACCACTTGCTTATAACTGGGTCAGCGGGCCTCTTTACCTTTCTTCTTCTTTTTTTTTTCTTCTTCATCGTGTTCTGGAGCATTTTTCTTGCTTCTCCCCTCCTCATGGGAAAGGAATAGGTATATTCTTTTTTTTTGCAGTTTTATGGTCATTTATACATTATTGCGTTTGTGTCTTATCTTTTTGTATTTTTTTTTTTTTTTTTTTGATAATTATTTGAAGATTTGGATAGTGGAAAATTGATGAATCAGAAAGCGTTTTGATTAATTTATTTATTTATTAGAATAATAAAATTAATATGATATAGGTAAATGAATCTACGAAAATTTTCACACATTAATTGTATTATTATTTTTTTTTTATTTATTATGACATTTATCAATTTAAAGAAGAAAAAAAAAATTTTTATTAATTAATTAATTAATAAATATTTGATTATAAACATATTAGCCACTATTATAATAATTATTGTTATTGTCATTTTGTTGCTGGTTTTGATAAATTGAATTATAATATGTTGGATCTACTTCAAAGTATTGACAATTGTTGTTTGGTTGAATTTTGTAATTAGATGGATACCAAGCACATTGATTGCTTGAAATTATATTGCAACATATTAATTTGTTGTTGTAGTTGTTGTTGTTGTTATTTTTATTATTGTTGTTGTTGTTGTTGTATTGAATAGGTACAGAAGGATATTCGTAAACGTTATTTGAATATCTATTATTTCCTACTTGGTCATAATTATTGTTATTTGAAAATTGATTGTAAGGGATTCTTTGATGATAATTTGGCTGTGGTTGAGTTTGCCATTCATTAGTTTCTACTTGGCCAAAATTATTGTTATTTAAAAATTGATTGTTAGGTGGTCTTTGATGATAATTTGTCTGTGGTTGAGTTTGCCATTCATTAGTTTCTTTTTGATTATAATTGTTGTTGAAAACTTGATTGTTGGGTGTTCTTTGTTGATAATTGTAATTTTGATCATTTTGAGGTGAATTATAATATCCATTATTTGTTTGTGGTTGAATTGGCTGACTAGGATTGTTATAATCATAAGTATCTAAAAATATTTAAAAGATTTAATTTTAAAGCAATATTTTTATTATTTATTATTGAATAAAATTGGCAGTCTTACTATGTGTGTTTAATGGTGTAAAGGGATTGTTGATATTATATACATTTGGCTGATAAATTGGTTGTTGAGGTGTTGCTGAAGGTTCCCACGTATTTTGTTGATAATTTTTATAATTTGGATTAATAAATTGATTTGGCTGCTGATCAAACGAATTTGGTTGTTGACTAGCAAAATCAGTTCGTAGATTTAGTGTATTAAGACTCGGGGTTAAAATTTTTCCACCTTCATTTTTAAGATTTTCATTTGTTTCGTTTTCATCAAATATGGATTTTGCTAAATCATCTAATTCCTTTTTCTTTCTGAAGCTATTCTCAGTATCATTATTCGTATTATTGACCTCTAAGTTTTCATTTTTTGGATTTTCATCTGTTTCACTTTCATCAAATACGGATTTTGCTAATTCATCCAATTCTTTTTGTTTTTTCAAGCTGTCCTCCTTAGTATTATTGACATTTGTTGTTTCATCAAGTCTATCAAACATGAGATCTGATAAATCTAACACTTCCTTTTTCTTTTTTAAATTATCCTCATTAGTATTATTGACCTTAATTTTTTCATTGCTTTGAGCAGTTGATGACTGTAAAGGTACCTGTGACTAAGAAAAAGACTCATAATTATTTGATTATTTAAATAAACAATACTTGTAAACTAATAATATTTAACCCTTAAGCTTATGAAGTTACGCATTATACGAATTATTCATTATTTTAAAAATTTTGATATGCTTTCCTACAGTACTACGTCGGAATGATGCCATATGGCACATCCTCAACCATATTGTATCTATATCATTTTATTTGGCTCTAATGCAATAATAGATAAAATACTTTTATAAATAATATAAGGCGATAAAATATAAATACTATATTAGTCTAAGGGTTAAGACATCGATAGTAGAAATTTATAAATATAGAAAATTTATGCAAATTTTAAGATGAAAAAATTAAAAAATTGAACATTTTCTGATACTATAAAAAAAGTTTAGAATAAATTTTTTTTTATTATACTTACAACAACGTAATTAACTGCCAAGATTGTAAAAATTAAAGTCTTTAAAAACATCTTGATAACTTTGGATCATGCAATAATGGTTATATGTTTCGCGAAGTCTGAGTTTAATAATTGGTATATAGTAACGATTAAATAAAGTAGCATATACTTATATCTGAACGATATCTATGTAAATTAAAAAATTTATCAAAAGGAAGTGTAATTTTTGTAAACAGCATTATATATTTCATCATGCGCGTTTTATTTTTGTAATATTTAAGTTCTTAGATATTTGAACACATAACGTTTTAAAAAAATATTTAATTTTTATATAAAAAAATTATAAAAAATTAAATTAATATAACTTTTAAACTTTTAAAACTGACAAATTAATCTAGTTTTTTTTAAAAAAAAGTGATTCTAATCTTAAATTACATCAGCCTAAAACAAATACTAAACTGCGTCATACAAAATTTATTACAAATGCTTCAAAAGATAAGTTGATTATTCCAGTGATGTCTAAATTTTTATTTTTATTTTTCATTCAAAATATCTTTTTTTTTTTTTATAAATTTTATATAAAATTTTACAATAAAACAAATCAATCTAAACATTATTTTTAGACTTTAGCTTTACTTGCATTTCATTTCTTAGTTAATTTATAGTAATTTTACATCACGATTTCGTTTTCGCTGTTTCTATTTTCATTCTCTTCATCTTCATCATCTTCAGATTCGCCATACGTTTTGTAATTTACGAAAGACTCTATTGTATCTTCAGTAGTAGTAGAAGGGGTAACATCGATTTCACTTGTAGTTTCGGTAGTAGTAAAAATAATATTTTCCTCACTTGTAGTCTCAATAGTAGTAGAAATAACATTTTCCTCACTTGTAGTCTCAATAGTAGTAGAAATAACATTTTTCTCACTTGTAATTTCAGTATTAGTAAAAATAACATTTGCCTCACTAATTGTAGCTTGAGTGTTTATATCTTCAGCCACTTCATCTTCATCGTATTCACTTGTATTAAAAGAGTCATCTTCATAAGTTGTGTAATTATTGAAAGATTTTATTGTATTTTCAGTAGTAATAGCAGTAGATGTAACATCTGCCTCACTTGTAATTTCAGTAGTAACAATAGTAACATTATCCTCACTTGTACCCTCATCAGTAGCAGTGGCAACGTTTGACGTATTTTTATTCCAAAGAGATCCTAATGATACCCAAAAATTTGTCAAATAGTTTACAGGTGCTTCAGTTGTTGTACTTTCACTATCGTCTGCTGTTGGTACAATATTTGAAGTGACATACTGATAAAAAAAATTAATTTTTTACTTATTTTAATTTTTACATTACAAAATAATATTTTACAATTAATAATTTTGTAAGTGTTTAATACAAAATTAAATACGAGTTTTAAAAGTAATTAATAGAAAATTTAATATCTTTTGCTATAATTAAATAAGTAAGCTTAAAACATAATTTTTTTTGGTACTTACGACAATGTACTGTACTAACAAAGTAATAAAAATTAACTTTTTAATAATCATTGTTATAACACTATAAACTATACGACGATTGTACAAGCAGGTTTGAGCTTATTACTGGTATTAACATTAAAATGATGTATAAGTATGTATATACATTATATCGTCTGATTGATATCTATGTAAATTAAAAAATTACATAAATGGATAAAAAAATTTATTCTTACAAAACTAAAATGGGTCTTTCTTTATTTTGAGACAAAAAAGGTATGTATACTGTCTTTGAACAAATATATGTTTGCTAATGCAATGTCCACGTGCATTGTTTTATTTTAGTCGATATTGGAATTACGAATCCAGGGGTTATAACGTCAAATATGAAACATAAATTAAGCATTGTTATTTTAAAAAAGACGAGTAAACTAAAGTATTAAAATAATTCATTTTTAAAATAAAAGAATTATACCTAAGATCAGTATATTTCATATAATATTAGTTTATAATTAAATACTTTTAACTGGTAATTTCTTGCTAATTATATCTCATTCATAAAAATCCTATTCTTTTTCCGTAATTATTTATGGTTCTACATTTGCACTGCCACTGTTCTTTCGTAAACATCAGTGATTTTGACATTTATCAGAAGGGAAACGTCAAAGGAAAAAGATGATGCAAAAGTATCAATAAATAAATAAAAACAAGTTACCATAATAGACATATTTATTTATTACAGCAATAAAATTGATATAACACAAAAAAACGTATTTAATTGATTAATAAGTATTCCATTTTAACCATAAATATTATTATAATAATTATCATTATTGTAATATGATTGCTGGTTAGGATAGAGTGAATTATAATATTCAGGATCCACCTCAAAGTATCGATCAAAAGGTGTTGATTGAATTTCATAATTAGATGGATACCAAGAACATTGATTGAACACAATTTTATTGCGGCATATTAATTTATAGCCGTTGTATTGAGTAGCTACAGGAGGATAATTTACTGGATAACCATTAATTCCTACTTGGTCATAATTATTGTTATTTGAAAATTGATTGTTGGGTGTTCTTTGATAATAATTTGTTTGTGACTGAGTTTGCCATTCATTATTTCCTACTTGGTCATAATTATTGTTATTTAAAATTTGATTGTAAGGGGTTCTTTGATGATAACTTGTCTGTGGTTGAGTTTGCCATTCATTGGCTTCTACTTGATTGTAATTGTTGTTGAAAATTTGATTGTTGGATGTTCTTTGTTGATAATTGTAATTTTGATCATTTTGATAATATTCAGGTGTATAATTATAGTCATTATTTGTTTGTGGTTGAATTGGCTGACTAGGATTGTTATAATCATAAGCATCTAAAAATATTAAAAAGATTTAATTTTAAAGTAATATTTTTATTATTTACTATTGAATAAAATTGATGTAATCTTACTATGTGTATTTAATGCTGGTAAGGGATCGTTGCTGACATACTCTCCCGGCTTATAAATCGATTTCTGAGGTTCATTTTGAGAATCCCAGGTATTTTGAATTGCATGATCTAGATTAATTGATTGGATTGGCTGCTGATCTAAAGTTTTAGGTGGAGAAATAACACTTCGAGGTGAAACTGGTGATTTTTTATATGATTCTTCAGTTGTTGGAGTTGGTTCGTTTAGATCATTATCAACTGGTATTTCAACAGTAGTAGTTTTAAATGGAATCTGGGACGGTTTTGTTGGTTTAACTGATTGGCTTGGATTCTTAATTACTGGTTTTACCGTAGGTTTTTCTTCTTCTTCTTCTTCTTCTTCTTTTTCATCATCTTCATCATCATTATCATAATCATCTTCTTTTTCTTCCTCTTTTTTTTTAGATGATTTTGAAGATTCTTTTCCGTTTTCAAATTCTGAACTTTCATCGGTTTCGTTTTCACCTAAATGTTTTATTATAGCATGCAATTCCTCATTTCTTTTTTCAGTATTATTGCTGATCTCTACCTTATTTTCATTATTATTTGCAGTTTTAGACAGATTTTCAAACACATTTGAATCAGTATCATCTGAAGTTTCTGATGTCGAATCGACTTCATCCTGAAAAAATAATTGAATAATTAATTAAACATTTGTATTAACAATAATCAAAAATTTATAAAATTTTAAACAATATATTATAAATAGTCATTAATATTGTACCTCATTATCATGATCATTTTTCGTTTCATTATCAAGTACTTGAGGAGATTTTTTAAATTCATTTACATTACTATTGTTATCATTTTTTTTATTTTTAACTGAATCCAAAGGAGCATTGTTTAAAATTGTTGGAATCGAATCGACTTGTTCCTGAAAAAATAATCGATTAATCAGTTAGTTAAGCATTTGAATTCAACGATAAATAGAAAAATATTATTTGCCTTTTCTTCAATAAGTATAGGTTTATTAGGTGTTTTAAATATACGTGTATTACTGTTGAAATGATGTACTGGAACTGAGGTGCAGTTCTGATGAAAAATTCATTATTTATTTTAGTTAAATTGTTTCACTTACAATATTTAACTATCAATAACACTTTAAAGTTTATAAATCTAATCATATTAAACGAAAGAAATATTTTTTTTTTTATTTATTAAGTCAGATATTGTTAGTCTACAAATAGATCGTTAGTCATGATTCATTCACAACATGAGTTTAGAAAAAAAATTCAAATATAGAAATTTCGAGCGTAAATAAGGAATAAATTAATCAACGTATTTTTAATAAAAAATTTTAAATATTTTCAATTTAATTTATTTTTATACATACGACAATGCAATAAACTGCCAAAGTAGCAAAAATAAACGTTTTAAAAATCATCTCGATAACTTATCCAAAATTTATGGAATCATCCAAAAGCTATACTATCTCAATTGAGTTCATTACTAGTACTGGAAATTTCAATAAAAATTTTACGTATCTGAATGATAGCTATGCAAATTAAAAAAAATTCATCGAAACAATAAAATATTCTATTGGTGCCACATGGTATTTTAATTATGCGTCATAGACATATTGCAGAGTTGGAAAATGAAAAAAAAAATATTGAATAAGTACGGTAAATGTTTATTTATTACTAGTGTAAACGTTGAAATTCTCGTCAATTCCAAAGACTTTTTTGAAAACTATTAAAAAATGATAGTATTGTTTTGTTATAATTTTGATAAGGTAAGTTTTATATAGCTAATCCCTATTATAACTTTATTTTGTATTGTTAATATAAAATCAAATTACATTGATTCAATTGATATTATAAATTTGAAATATAAGCTTCATATTTGATTTTTATATATTCACAAAATTATAAATTATTTATAAAGACAGAAAATTATTTATTTCATCATAATCTTAATTAAAATAATTTTAAATTTATAATATTTGGTCACTTGGCATGAACGTGTCAGAATATCCATTTGAATAAGAAGAAATGTACAATGTCAAATACATACACTAATCTCCACGTAAAAAAAAACATCTGAGTATACTGTATAAATTAGAATTCAATTAACGCACTTTTTTTCAGCAAATAATGATATTAAACACACGTGTAAGTATACCTATATTGCGCAAATGGTACAATTTTTTGAGTCATATCGTTATATAATTGATTTCATTTGAAATCCAAACGTTTTTTCTGTTTTCTAGAGAAAAACACTATTGTCTTTGAACACATTCAAATTATAACGTGTCTGCATGGATTGGCATCAATTTTATTTCAAAATAGATACCTACATCACGTAGGGTATTCCAATTTGATGACTATAAATTCATACATCATTTAATTTATTTTAAAAAGAAAAATATAATGATAAATTAAAATATTATTCACAATTACCTTATTTTTTATCCATTTATAATATAATAATTAAAAATGATCGGATACCTCATGACGTCACAGTTAAAAAAAAAACTCCAATTCTGTTTTACTCACCGAGCATATATATTCCAATTTGCAGACGACAAATATAACACCACGTATGATACACACAGGTTAGGTCAGATATACTGTTTACTTTATTTGGAGCGCGCGAGTTTTGTAGTGTGTGTTGCGCAGTGAGTGCCTCGTCCTTCATAAAAGGAGCACAGGAAGTGCTCCGAACTGTTCTTCTTCCCCTGGTTGACGAACAGAGGTGGAGTGACATGTTGTCCTCGTCTCCATTGTCGCGAGGCAACGAGGTGGTCCTGAGTTATCATGACTGCATCCTGCGTCGCTCGGATGTCGAGCTGCTACGGGGACCTTGTTGGCTGAATGATGCATTGATCGGCTTCTATCTGGAGTACCTCAGTCACAGACATCCGGGTGTTCTGTTTGTTGCTCCAGAACTGACCCAGCTGCTTAAGCTTACCGAAATTAACGAGTATCCGGTGTTCCTGGAACCACTTGGTGCCCTTGACCGCGAGCTTCTACTCTTTCCTCTTAATGACTGCAATAGTCGGAGTACAGCAGGTGGTAGTCACTGGAGCCTTCTTGTTTTTTCCAGGCCTGAACGTACCTGCTTTCATTTCGATTCATCCCATGGAATGAATGCTGCTGTTGCCAGAGAATTTAGTCGCTCCATTTCAAGCTATCTTCTACAAGGCATCAAGGCACAGTATGCCGAGTTTGACTGTCCACAACAGGACAACGGACATGACTGTGGACTATTTGTACTCTGCTATGCAGATATTGTAGCTGAGTACTTTCGCAGAACTGGCAAGGTTGAAGGCTGCGATTGTAGCTTTGCGCGCACTCAAGTAGCTGGGAAACGTAGCTCTCTTCTTACTCTCATTGATGAGCTGAAACACTGACCTTTATTATACATAAGCTTATATATTTATAAAAATACTTAGTCTCTCAGCTCATCAGTATAAGGCCTACCTAGAATTACTCTGCTCATTACTTATTATGTAAATTCACAAATGTGCATAGCTGTGATAAAATTTTAGCAAAGTTGAGTGTTCAATAATGATATTATATATTGTAGCTTATATATTGTCAAGCACTGACCAAACTGAAAATTTTGCTATTAAGCATGTATAGATAAAATAATGCCTCTTGTGCTTTACTAAAAAAAAAGTGCGTATAAACTCTTCAAGAATATTGAGAAATATTTTTATAATAATCGTTTTTTGGCTGTCAATAAAATAATGTCTACAACACTAAAATAAACTTATGATATTTTTATCCCATCATTATTATATTTTATTTCATGTAGATGTACAATGCGTTATTTTTAACGTGCTTCAAATTTCATTTTATTGCGCATTGTGCTAATTTACAAAAAAGGCAATAAATTTATATTGTATAATTTTATTTTGAGGACAGAAAGTCGATAAGTCAGATTTCATTCTCTACAACAAATGATTGCGTCGGTAAGTCAGACGTATTTACGCTCTTCTCTTCGAGTCGAAAGCGCGATGACGTAGCCCGCGCATATACAACGAAATATACAGGCAATCAGAATACATATAGATATTTCAGAAGTATACCGTATCGCCCACAGCTTTTTTAGAACCGTGAGAATCGCTATCGTGACATTTACTTGAAGCAAAAACACGAGGAGCCATGGGTCGAAGCGTGTACGCGGAGGAGCGGCTCCTCGAGTATCTTGAGTCCCTTGGATCACCCGAGGCTTGCAGCGTAGGACTCGTTCTTGGCCAGGTTTGTGTATTTTTTTTTCTTGATTCAAACCAGCTGGTAGATCCTTGGCCGGCATTTGTGTTTACATTTCAGTAGTTTAAAAATCAAGCAGGCTATGTTAGAGTGATTTTTGCAAAATTTTTATTTGGAGCTATATGCTTATCTATTGTTTGGCTATTTCTTAAAATGTTTGGAGTAGTTAATTAGCAATAGCTTATCAATGATTAAATGGATTCATATTATTGACCATGTTAGAGTGTTAATAATAGTAATTTTTAAATTTATTAATGTTATTTTTAGAGTACAGAGCAGAAGGACTTTGTTGTTCACTTAGCCAAAACACAGCCTATTTCCAATACAAAAGTTGTCGAGGAAACTCTTACTAGCCCAATAACAAATACTGCACAAGAAACCCCGAATGATTGTACTAAATCAATAAAAGACATTGATGTCAATCTTGTAGCTGACCATGCAAAACATGTAAGCTTGATAAAAAATTTTATTTTTTGATTTATTTTTTTTGTTTCTTATCACTTTATTTTCATTAAATTTAAGGTGACTAGAATGCTGCCAGGAGGGATGTGGGTTTTGGGAATATTTATTGTCAGTCCTGAAGACAGTTTTAATGATGCTAATTCTGTAAAAAAATTCAAATCTGTTCTTCTTGCTATTCACAAAAATTTATCTTCAAATATATATTTGTATGGTAACAACAGTTATGAAAATTTAATTTTAACTTACAACAGTACAACAAAACAGTAAGTTTTATAAATGGTTTGAGTTTAACTTTTAGTTTTATACAAAACTAATTAAAAATTTTTTTAGATATATTTGCAAGTCAGTTGAAATAAATACAGGTGGAATTTTAAAACCAGCTGACTGGAAATTTCAGAAGAAAGCCACAAAATGGCACCAGCTAGAAACCACGGTTGATTTAGATCATCTTTTTCCAATTTTAGATGAAATTCGCAAATATACTTTAAAAAAGCAATTTCAGGTAATTTTTTTAATTTTATATTTTTTTAAAATCATTTTAGAAAATCAAAAATAATTAAATTTATTTTAGGAAATTATAAAAGAAATTGCTAGAGAGATAGATACAGCTCTTGTAGTTATTGAAGGTGAGCCAAAATCATCTGACGATTTAATAGAAGCAATTATTAAAAAAAAGAAAGGCAAAAAAGATAAAGGTGAAGAAGAAATTGAACAAATATTGCAAGTTGGAGTATATTTACCATGTGTGAGTTTAAAAAAAATTTAATACTTAAATTTTAAAAAGTAGAAGGTATAATTACCTATAAAAATAAAAGATGTCATTTTACAAAAATTAAAATCAACATTCCTATGTATAAACTCTTAGTATAATTGTAGGTTTTGAAAGATGAAAATAAAAGTGTTAAAATTACAACTTGTGGGGCATCGATGCGATTACTTGGACGACTTGTAAGTAGGACAGCAGTACATCAAAAAGCAAGCATTGAAGATGCAACAAATGCTGTGAAACAAGATATCCTTAGATCTTTAGCTAGCAGATTAGAATTGCACTATGATAGTGTGATAGAAGAAGAAAACGGATCCCCAGAAGGTAAGATAAAGATGAATTTAATATTTATATATCATTACTAATAATAACTTCATTTCTTTAGAAAATGTAACATTACATGAGCCACCAAGGCGGGTTCTTGTTGAATTACCTCAAAGTAAAGTAACGTTATCTGATTATTTATTTCCTGGTGAAGGACAACAAGAATCAATTGTTATTTTAAAAGAACTGCTAGATATTGATGTACATGAAAGTCAAATTCAGAAGGATGTTGAGCGTCAAGTTGGTTAGTACTTTTTTTTTAATTTATCGTGATATTTTTAATACATATATTTATAATTGAAAAATAATTTTTGAATTCATTTTTTTAATAGATCCAAGCGATCAGTTGCTTTATCCTTCAAATGATGCTCATACCGATCAAGTAGAACGCAGCAATGAAATTAATCACAGCCGATATCCAACATACATTATAATTGCAATTTTATCACTCATTATTGCAATAGTTGCAGTTTTAGTGCATCAGTTGTCTTCTAGAAATCATGATTGAAGGTTTAAACAATTAAAGCTTTATGGTAGCTTAGTAATCAAATGCAAATTTGTGGTTCTGTGGTCTTGTTTGGGTTTAATCTCAAGCTAACTCCAGTGGCGCTGGTTAATAAATTTTTAAAGACTTTTGTTGATTACTCAATGCTAATTTTATCTTACAAACAGAACCGAAATGGCGGTATTGAAAATAAAGACAATTAAAATTAGTGCGAAAAATTGCCGACAACAAAAACATTGTAAAATATGTAAAACACGATACGGATGTTGTTTAAAATTTCTTGCATTATTTTTGATATTTTTACACTTATCTAGAAACTAAAAATTGTACAAATAAAAAAATTTTTAGCATTTATAATAAATTATAAACATTTTGAATTGATGTAAATAAATAATGGTATGTAATGTTATTATTTGTAATAAAAGTTTTGTCACTAAAAACACAATTGATAAGCTTAATTGCTTTTTTTTATGTTTTAATTTGATCCTTAATAATATTTGTAAAGTATGTACACAAAAATTTATATACATAATATTTAGAATATTTACACAAGAAACAACCCTTGCACAACTCCAATAATTTTTCCGTATTAATGATTCAAATACAAAATTTATAATTACAAAATCTTACAATACTTTAATACATTAAAACCTGTATCTGTATTTTCATTAATTAAGCAGTTGGAATTACAAAAATCATTCATTGGGCAGTGTATGATTGCGTAATTAAATACATTTCGATCTACAACAACACTTTGAATGACTCAAAGTTTGTAGTTTTAAATCTGGAAAACTTGTTTGTACAGAATTTTTAATAGATATTCTCTTACTATACTCTCGATCAACGAACAGCAAAAATATATATATAATTTAATTGCAGTAACCGTTTGGATTAATAAATGAAAAAGTAAGAAATAAGATTCAATTTAAATTCTAATATTGAAATTTGTTTTTTTCAACGTAATAAAATTTTTTTCATTTAAAATACACATCTCTTTTTTATAACAATTGCTTAATGTTTTCTACATTCATATGAAGACACACAATGACGTGCATGATGTGAACAGGTGCTGTCAATATTTGTACAATTTTTGCGAGTTGTCAATTCGAATAGTTTGCAAACAAGAGCGAATCTCAAAGAAGAGATTTTAGGGAATTTGGAAAATAACAAGAACTACATTAGATCTGGAATGAAAGCTTTCCAATAACAGTTGTGCTACATAATGCGGTAGTCAAATAAGCTCCAACTACCTAATATTTCTCTATGCGCAAAATAAACTTTTTTTTTATATTTTTTTACTAATTAATACTTGATAGTCTAAATATAATAAATACGCGAGCAACAACTAATGTGTACATATAAATGTTTCATAGTAAATATATACTATAAAATATCGTTTTGTTAATTTCGTTTAATTTGTTCTTACTGCTTACTTCGCTTAGTTATCGACTTGTAATTTTCTATAATTTCATTTGTCAATGATTTTGACTATTTACACATAAAAATTAAAAAGACTTTAGTAAAATAACATTTAAAATTGACAGAAAAACGATTTTTTATCCATAAAACATTGGTAAAAAGAAAGTATTTACCATTTAAAAAATCTATAACAATTAAAGGCAACACTTTAAAAAAATATCTCAACGCAGTCTTACAAGAATTAAAAACATAGACGAAAATTGTATTGAAATAATTAAAAATTCATATTAGTCTATAATTTAGCATGTAAATAGTCAAAACCTGAGAATAATCATTGACATACAATGCAAATTAAAAAAGCGACTCTATAAACAAATTTAACAATTCATATAATTTATCAATTGATCTAGGTATGCTTTGACGCATAAGCTATATCCCTCTAAAACCAATTCACCCATATTCAACCATTCTTTAGCCAATAAATATTATTAGCTCGCAAAATTAAAATTAATTAAACCATCGCTGTTTAACCAGCATTACAAATCGCAAAACATACATACATGCATTTAAAATAAAGCATCGATAAATTACGCGTATAGCCGACGGCTCGAGTCTTTAATTTCCCTTATAAGAAGGAAAAAACAAATAGAGAAAGGTAAAGATATAGAGTTAAATCTCATTGAACACAACATAAAATTGCTTTGCAAATATCAAGCAACGGTTAAAATGTCTTGATCGCAAAGGCAATTGTCGTTTTCTGAATAATCGTCGATGTATTAAATTGCTGCATTCTGTCACAGTGTATCGCCTAAAAAGTCAGGCCTTAAATTCACGTCTATATTATACGCTATTACATTAAGACGTTTAAAGCTTGAATTATCAGACTGCTAACCGCCTAAATGCATGCAACAATAATAATTAATAATAATAATAATAATAGTAGTTATAATAATAGTAGTGATAATAATAATAATTATAATGATAATAATAATAATAATAATTGTACCTATAACGTAATAAAATCTTTCATTCTAGCTAAATATATATTATATAAATCGGTATATCCATCAGCAGTCTTGCTCTCTGTTTGTTTTCGACGAGAGACATACAATAAGAAGTTTTAAAGAGAAAGAAAAAAACAGAGTGAATAAAAAAAGAAAACAAATTTAACTGGCGCGAGTAGTTTGCCTTGATATACCGAAACATTAGAATAGTAGATAGATAGATAGATAGATTGGATTCAGTCTTCAGGCTTATTAGCTTATACATAAATATGTATAACATATACAGGAATAATAATAAAAAAAAAATACAACACCGAGCGAAGAAGCTTAGCCAGTTCGCCGGTAAACGATCCGTCAGACTAAACCAGGTGCCGTCGTCGTAAGCTTTATCAGACCGGCTTGACTACCGCGACCAACACTTGCCTCTTCAAGAGAATCAAGATCGAGTGCTGATTCGATCATAGTTGTGTCTTGAAGAAGCCTTAATCGCGAGGCTGATAATGGTGTGATGGTTGTGGTATCGGTTAATTGATTGGTAATTGGTTGTCGATTCGATGCTATCACTGCAGGTAAAGGAGCTATCTCGTCGATGTCGATTGGTGCTAAACTTAGCGAGGCTAATGGCATTTCGTTTGCCACTAAATGGCTTACGCTGCTTGTTGTGCTACCGCCACCTGAAATAATATATATAGTAAAAGAGTGGACGGTTAGTCATATGTATAATTTGTGAATGGGAAAGCGTTTATAATATTTAATAAATAAGAAATGCTGGGGGGGGGGGGTGATTGCTACTTAGGGATTGGGTTTATATATATAGGGCTACCAAGCTTATCGGTGACAATAGTTGAGCTTTTTAAGTTTGAGCTTTAAATGCTTGTGATGGGTTATTTTATTTATATCGAGGAGCTTGGTACTGATATGGGTACAGAATAATGTTAGCAAGTTTAAATTGTTTTCTTGCTGACATTATTTTTGATTTGTATAGGATTATATAAATACAGGTTTCGTGCAAATATTTTTTTAAATATTTTCTTAATTAATTGCTAGGTTGATATATTTAAAAATTTTGCATTAAAATGACACTAGAGAAAAAATAGTTCCAATATAATTATTTTTTGAATTTCGTTTTTTTTTCTCTAGAGTATAACTAATTTACAATATATAAAAAACATTTACAACTTATAATCTACTTGTACAAATAATATATAATAAAATAATAATAAAAACAAGGGAGGGGGGATAAATAAATTATAATTAATCTTAAAATTAACATGTGGGTATAATAATGTACTTAATAATAATAATCAACCAATTCTACGTGTTGTGCTACCAACGATATATATAATTCGTCGCGAGTTCCACTTCTCTTTTTTTCCTTTTCTTTTATACTTATGTACATATAACAGTGAGTCAGCAATAACTGCTAAATTAGTTTCGTAATTCTATTTGATCCGAGAACCAATATTAGTACACAAACATATTCGCGCGTTCGACTCGAACGTGTGAAAATGACATTGTTCAATATGAATTTTGGTGCAACAATGAATTGTATTATTTCTTTCATATTTTCTATTCACGGTCAAATTACTCATGCTAGTATTATAAAAAAAAATCAAGGACAATAAAACCGCAGCCTCGATTAAACAACCATAAAAATATCCATATGACCTCTTTTCTTTTATTAGTAAAAATCACCATCGGCAGTAAATATAAAAAACACAAACTTTATACCTTAATAAATACAAACATTTCTTTCAAAAACCTATTTTTATACAAAATAATTTTTAAATCTAATAAAAAAAAGGAATTATAATAAAAAAAATTAAAAAATTAAAAAAAGGAAAAAAGGTAACCAATATACAGAACCAACAATAATAACGTGTAAAATGTGAATGATGCTTTTTTTTCATATTGAAAAATTAAACTTACCGAATTGCGTTTTTATGCATCGAGCCCTCGATTAATCGGACGTTTATTACAAGCAACAAAGAAACAAGATTGTTTATTGAGTTTACGAATTTATATAACTATTTCAGAATTAAAAAAAAAAACTATCTACTAATAGATTACATTATAGCTTAATTAATTGTATATACGCTCATATATCTATATGGAATAAAAGTTTAAAAAACAATTTTGCTACTCTCTCGTAATTAAAAAGTCCAATAAGTTAGCTTTTCGCAGTAAAAAAAAAAAAAAAAATAACACTCACGAGAGAGTGTATATCGTTGTATAGGATGAGAAAAATCCCTGGGTATTATACTGCATTCCATTACTTGAGAAGGGGGAGCTTTAACGAGATTAAATAATGCGAGGGATCATGTAGGTATATATATGTATAATAATTGCGCGCTTATTAACCGAGGAATGCTGCGTTATCGGTACTTGGAGATCGGTTGAGAAAATTTAAAGAGAAGACGAACATGTGTTTTTTTTTTCTTTTATCGGGAATTGATTAGTATTTATATGCAGCTGGTTTGAGTATTTAAGCGTGAAATCGACTATTCATTCGATTAATTTAGTTTTGCTTCTTTTTTTTTGCACCGAATTATCGGTATTCGGTATCAAAATTTTTAGCGAATATTATTTTTGTTAAGTAGATATACTGAGATAAAAGAATTTTTTTTTTATTATTAGTTAACGTTAGTTTTTTTTTTTATAAGCTAATGTTGCGTTTTAATTGTTTTATTTAAAATGGATAACATTTATAGTTGAGAAGATTATACATAATATATATGTAGATTAAACGCGGTAGAATGAAAAAAAAAATTGTTATTAGCACCATTTGGTACTTATATCAAACAATTAGTTATATAGTAAAACGCCTTATTATACTCGTAGCCGCTTTTTTTTTATCTAATCGCAATTTTTCTAATGACGCAATGTACCTATAATACCGAAAGTTATCGTAAATCATTTGATTGTTTGTCATACGCGATATTAAAATTCTTATGCGAATTATCGTTATTTTTTTTTTTTATTTTGTTATGTAAGGTATAATTACGACAGCTAGACAATAACTGTAATGTTTCTTAATAATTTATTTTAATGTTTCAATTATATCGATGAATTATTTTAAAAGTTATTCGAATTACGGATAAAACTCGTATCAAATTTTTGTAATTCGATTATGATAAAATCTTATAATCAAAAATATCTTCCAAAAATCAAAATAAGATTATTCCGAATAATTGTAAATAATTATAGCAAAAAAAATATCCCAAAAATTTTTTAAAACTCTTCGCGCAACAAATTATTAAATTTCATAAAAATAACAGTTACAACCTTATAATATTAATCGTTAAAAATTTAATTTAAAAAGAAAAACAATAAAATCACAGTCCCGTCGGTATAGTATTTGACCATTTCAATTCCACTCTAACGCGCGTGCGATACTCAGTACCCTACCCAAAAGGCACGACAAGGAATAAACACGCGTAGCAAGATTATTATCTCTCTACATATCGTCACTATCACTCATAGAATTGCCCATCATATATTGGCCATCAAGATATTCATCTTCATCACCAGCGAGACTACTAGCTGCGCCAGTCTCACAAGGGCAAAAAGTAGTGCTCGGCTCAGGGTACGCGGTCGGTCCAAAATGCCGATGTTCATTACTAGCCGCTCGATGCAGCTGTTGGTGTTGATGATGATGTAGATGGTGATGATCAAGCGGCGCCGAGCCGAATTTGTTGACAACGAGCCCTATAGCGGTCTGGCCGAGCATCGGCAGTCCACCTGGGCTAAGAATACGGTTAGCAAAGAAGCTACCACTGCCAGGAGGCTTGGGTCCAGGCGGTCGGTACTTGTAACCGGCAGCCTGGTGTTCAGGGCAGCGGGCAGCAAGGCTCGCGGGCCCATACTTGAGCATAGGCACCGGGGCCGGGGCAACGGGTACCCGCAGTGGGTCCTCCGAGTAATACTGAGGGAACTTGCGAAGATCAAGCTCGGGCGGGGCACCGGTTGAAATACCGGGTCCCGGCTCCTCGGAGTAACGCTGCTGCAGGTACCTGTGCACATCCGTCCAGTACCTTTGCTGTTGTTCTTGCTGCTGCTGTTGTTGCTGCTGCTGCTCGGCCATTCGTTCGCGGGCCGCGAGGTTGCTTTCGGAGCAGCGGTGATAGTATTCTTCGCGACAGCGCTGAGGGTATAGTTGCAAATTGTCCTCGCAACGGTAGGAAGGCTTATCGCCAGGTCGAGTGGCGGTACGTTGCTCCCAGGGCGAGCCTGAGCAGGAGCGCGGTGCCTCGTACTTTACGTAAGCGTAATCGTATTGACACGAGTACGGAGGTAGTATTTGATCGTCAAGATAATGACGCGGTGGTAGAGGTGGTGGCCCAAGTTGCTGTGGCTGCGATGTGGGCACGGAAGCGAGAGACTCACCGTTCGTTGAATCGAAGAGTTGGGTTTGCGTTTGTTGTTGTTGTTGTTGCTGCTGCACAGGAGACTGGTGATGCTGGTTTGATACGAGGTTGTTCGTTGAGCCGGTCAGGTCACCACTGCTACTCATCGATAGCGACATCCCGTTAGACTGTAATTTTTATAAAGATATTATTTTATAAAATTTTAATCTATTATTTTTTAGCGGAGAGTCTATTTAGCGATGTGTACAAACAATTTTTCTACGCGGTTTCACGTTTTTGTGGAATCTACCTGTTACATAATTCGCAAGTTTTCTTGGATAGTTTAATTGATTGCATGTTTTATAAATGCAGTGTTTACATAAATTATGTCTATTGCTTTTTTTCACATTAAGGCATTTTAAATTCTATCATGCACTTTTTTTAGAAAATACGTCATGTAAATTGAATGTTGAAAGGTATAAAAAAAAAACCTGTTTTTTTCGAAGAAAAGCGTTTAATTATTTATTTACCATTTTAAAAGCTTTTGTATAAGAGACATTTATTACTTATTCAAATAATATTATTTCTTTTTTTATATATTGAGAAATTATTGACGTTATACATATATTTGATTACAATTGTTTTAGATAGATTATTTAGTATCAATTTTTTATTTAAACACTGTATTATGTATGTGCAAACATTGAAAATTCTATTGAAATCTAAGGCACTAATGAATTAATTTAAAAATAAAAGTTTTCTTGAAAAAGCGAAAACATCAATACTACAAAGCTTAATCTACACTTCTACATAAAATTCCTAGTAATAAAATTTACTGTCTTAATATTATAAGCTGCTAAAGATTATTTTATAACCATAGATAACAAGTTTAACTCATATGAAAAACATGTGATACTTAACAAATGAAAAAAGAAAACATTCTACAATAAAATTGCACTAATTTGCAAACAAAAAATAATTTTGTTAATTTACCTATATATACAATACTTGTAGTGTTCAGTGTGTGTATTCAGTTTGTGAATATTGGTTGAGTTTTAACAATTTTAAAATTAGGTTTTTCTATCACCTTACATAGCAAAAATAAAAATTTTGTTTTTTAATGAAAAAAAATTTGTTCAATTATGTACAAAATGTTATCGTGATTAAATAATGGAAAAAACATATTGTCTCACCTGTGGCTGTACAATTTTTACATTTCCATAAGTCTTGTTGTTTGTTATCACGTTGTCTTCGCCAACTTTTTCGTGTTCAGCGCGATACTCAGGTGTGACGATGCCTCTTCGATCTGCAATAAATGAACAAATGCGATTACAAAAAGAAAAAAGAAAACGAGTCAAAACTATTTAAAACTACAAATTGGCTTAATTTAGAGTATTAGAATTCGTGACGTTTACCAATGAGGCTAGGTGGTGCTGGTCCGCAAAGCACGTAGAAACAGTTACCGCAAATATTTCCTTGGCTATACGGATTGAAGCTCTCCTGGCCTCGTTTACTCGTGAAGGAACCTTTAATCTAAAAAAATCAATAGTCAATAAAAAAATTTTAATTTCATCATAATTATTTATATTACTCTTTTAGGTATATAAAAATGATACATACATCTTCGTTGGTAGTTTGATTGCTCGTAGTTAGATAAGTATGAAATCCAGCCAGACCAAGAATACTCCAGGCTGAGAAGAAACAAACGAGACCAACGACTACGCTACCCGGCGATAGTCTTATAGCCTCGACTAGGGGCTTATTGTCTCTCGTTACTAAAATTCGTCAAAAAAACAACGTCATTTCACAACAGCATTTAATGATTATAAATTAAAAATTAGTTTTAATAAGATACTTACGCATAACGAGATGCGTTATAGAACAGGCAAATATAAATACACAGAGGAAGGCTAAGGATACGATGAAGGCGTAAAAATACCGATAGTTTCTACGACCTACGCAATTGCCGACCCAGGGACAATGATGATCGAATCTCTCTAAAAATATTTATTAAAAAATCTCGCATTTAGTCATAAACAAATTAAATAACAATAATAATAATATTTGAGAATGTCAACGTACCAACACAGTTATCACAAAGACTACAATGCGAGGCCCTTGGTGGCCTAAATATCTTGCATGTGAAACAGTATTTGAGCTTGACTGGTTGGCCACGCACTAGTACCTCTTTCGTTCGTGGTGGCGGCCTGTAAGTCGGTGAATTGCCTTGGTTCGGTACTTCTGTAAATTGATCAAGAGAAAAAAAAAATTAAATCAAGATCTGTAAAAGAAAAAATATTTTTTTTTTTTTTTATTATCACACATACCTATTTGTTTCTCGATATAAGCTGCCTCATCTGGAGTGGCTCGAGGTATAACACCAGGATCGCTGAAACTCGTACGAAATAGGGCTGACATAACGAAGACAAAGAGTAGACCACCTACGATTGGTATTGCTGGTGTTATATTCTCTGCTAAGAATGGACAGCTGCAAGAAAAAAAAAGAGAGAGAGATAGAGTGGCTTGGATTGAATTGCTTGATATTTTTGTGAGGGATATAATAAATTGTGAGCGGGATAGAGAAAAAGATTATTATTATTGTTATATTGTTGCAACGAGGAGTGCCAAGTTCAATGTTTATCCAGCTATTAATCCAAGCCTTATTTTAAGATTCAAGCCAAGAAATACAGCGGTGAACTTGATTTAGATACATGCAAACAAAAATTTGGCTCTGGAAATTTTTAGAATGAAATATATATTGTTGGTATTATAGATGCACAGCTAAATGTTGAATTTATTACTCCTTCTCTTTTTCTCTATCCCTCGATTAGTTATATATTATTATTATTATTATTGAGTTGCGATTTGAGGCGAAGGTTAAAGTCATAAGGAAAGTCGTATATAATATGTAGGATGTGTCAAACGATTCTTTAATACCATAATAAAAAAAAGAATAAAAAAAAAAGAAGAAGAAGAATGAGAATATTGCAGTCAATGAGAATCATGGCTAACTCACTCGAAAGCGAAGAATAGTCCACTTGTTCCAGCAATCAAGCAAACTGTAACGCAAAATACACCAGTCTGGGGTGCCATCATGACCCTGCCATCGCAACAAAAACGATTTCTTCCTGGGAATAATTCCCATTTTCTTGTAACTCTTGGCATCTTTTTTTTTTCTTTTTTGTTATAGTCAATTTTTTTTTTTTTTTATTCTATTTTTTCTTCCACCAGTGCATCTGTAAAATTAAAATAAGAAAAAAATAAATAAATAAAAAATTGTTTATTAAATCGACAAACTGTATCACTATTATGTTTTCAGTATTAATACGTTGATTTTTTTTTTTTTTTAAAGCATCGAAAGAGATCAATCGTTGAGGAAAAAAAAAAGCCAATACCGGTCATGCAAAATATTTGCATCGAAAAGGAGAAGCTTTATTTTTCAATTTATTAACTTTGTCATTCGCACATCGAGTAATGTTCCATTATTTTTTCTTTTTTATTTTCTTTATAGACTAGAAGAAGTTTTAGTTTTTATATATATGTCACTATATGCAAATATTTTAAAATCGCAAAAATTATGCAAATATATATTTTTCAAGCTTTAACTAAAAAAAAAAGAAAATAAAAATCAGCAATTTAAATTTTGTGACTCATATTGTTCGAATGAAATCGTTCTACTGTTTGAAAAGAATATACACTTACTTATACACACATAACACATACGTAAGAGACAGTTATAAAAACCTTGAGTAAGAAAGAGAAAGAAAGATAAAAAAAGAGAGTATTAAGTATACATTAAAATTTGTATACTACAAGCGTATTTAAAAAAAAACCGTAAGCTTCAAAATTTATATATCATACCTACAAGAGCACTTATATACTTTTAAATATCAAATAAAATAAAATAAAAACTAAATCACAATTGTGATGGTATCAACGAATCTTAAAATATATACTCAATTATTTTCCATTCGCCTCCAGGCAAGGCCACTGGTCAATTTTCACAATCACTCAACGTCCAAACCAACTGAACATACATATATAAATATATACGTAACCACATTCGTCCAAACATTAAATATTCACGTGAACTCACTCTCTTTCTCGAGTCGTCATCAAATAGTGTAACACAAATATAATACATATATTAAAACGTCATAGTCGATAGGTATTATAGTAATCATTACGAACAACAAATTATTCTACTAATCAATTATATTCAAGGTAAAATTAAAAACCAGCTAATTTAATTTTCTCTCCTCCCTTTCAAAAAAAAAAAGGAATAATACATAATATAGATATCTGCAAATCATTCAAGCTAAAATGTATTAGGATAGGTGGATATAGGTACTCAAGAATGATAGATATCAACAAGTGTGCGTGCGCGCGCGCGCGTGTGCAATTTTCTCGATAAAAGAGAATTGACATGGATGATTATTTTTGAGTGAAATATAGATGTATAAAATAAACCTTTATATATAATGCTTAAAAAATAATAAGATATAGAGGTAATTCGGTATATAGAAAAAAAATATATTGGTATTATGCAGTAAGCATACAACGGTAGAGAGAAAAAAAAAGTTCGTAAGGCCCAGAAGCGCAAAAGAGAGAAAGCGCAATTTTAGGCGCGGCAATTATTGCGGTGTCCGTTACGAAACTCTCAAGCACCGGCTTATCTAACACTATATACCTATACAACCACGATGACGACGACGAATACGATCAACTGACGACAATGTATATAAGTATATATAGGTATTAGTGAGTCTTTTGCTCCGATTCTTATCAATTCTACTTAGGTAAAAACAATGAATGCATGTATACACGTATACTTATAGTTACTGTAATCTCTAGTTTTAATCAACAATGTTAAAGAGAGTATTTTGAATATAAGTATGTGAACGATAAGGCACAGCCTGTGGTGTATTTATTCGAGAACAAATAGTCTTACTGTTCTCTTCTCATATTATATTTTTGGGTCTGTACAGATCGCCCAAGGGATTAGTCATCTCGTTTCGAGGATGATATTATATACCTATTCACTGGAGCGTTACGTTAACAAAAAAAAAAAAAAAATAAGTGATGACCAAGTGCCAAGTGCTCCTTCGTTATTTTTTTCTTTCTCTCTGTTGAGGACTCAAATGGAAAGTTCGTTCACCAACACGCGTACTTATAACTGTAAAAAAAAGAAAGACTCTGAACAATCGAGTTATACCTGCTGAGAGAAAAAAAAAAATAACAAAGTTTATACCATTTCTTTTTTTTTCTTCCCTTTTTTTCTTTCTTACTCTTTCATTCTTGCCCAAAGGCAAAAAGATGCTCCAAAACAAACAGAAAGAATTTAAAACACGTAACATGCATATATCTTATAAGACACACTCACGTGAGATGAATATAATTCGTACCTGGAGTAAGTAATATCCTCCTTACGATGTCCCTTCGATGTATCCCAGGATGTTGAATATACGTATACACTTAAACTCACTCCTATACCTATAGGTATATATGCTGCTACTATGTTTCTCTTCCTCTTAATAGAAACTTAACCTATTCATAAGGAATGTCAGGGTTTTCTCAGCGGCATGTCCGTCATCATATCTCACTAACACCGGCAGCTGCACGGCTGAGTCCCGGGTCAGAGGCCAGGGTAACTGCCGTGTTTAAAAACTGCTTGATGGATCAGTGGCATCAGTAACACTAACCTAACTGCAACAGCACTTGAAGTTAAAGTACAAACTGCAGTAGCCCTCATCAGTAGCTTATACGTTGTTGTACTTATACCAGACGAGCTGGAGGAATTGGGTCATAATAAACGATGATGACGATTATACATTGACTTCATTTATGGGGCCTGTAATACAAAACACAACAACACTAGCTTTTAACACTTTGGTATACCTAATAATAAAGGACAATCACAAAAACGTTCGATGAATCTCCACTGCTGCTGTTGCTGCTCCACTGGAATCACTTTGATTTTCTTAAGGCCAACGTATAAGTAGGTATAGATTATAATTCGTCTGCTGATAAAGATAAGAAAGATATGGAGTTATACTGTAACTCCAACGACGTTATATATAGTAGTACACAACGTCAAAGAGGAGCTGCTATTTATCAGCCAGCTGCTGCTGCTGCTGATTCTTCTGAAGGTACGTATACATCACACGTATACCTATATGTATACTTAGATAGAGCAAAACCTTCAATGACCTGCGTAAAGGCAACTGACACTCCACTCCACACTGCTCCTGCTGCAGACCGTCCGGAGCGCGCGCGCGTAACTGCTGTGCTCGCGATCCTCTACTCGTAAAGACTCACGTACACATACACTCACTAGCATACTATATCTATAGAGTATAGTTTCTCTCTCCTCCTCCACACACGCATCACTATACTTCTCTTCTTTTACTGAATATTATACATGTACATACAAAAGAGGGTGGGGAGGTTATCCCGTGATAATGTGTTTTTTCATACGTATAAACAGAGGAATCGAATTATATTGTTGTTCATTCACTGTTACTCTTACTATCTTTGAATAAGCCAGAAGATAATCCACAACGTTTTATTCTACGTCAACGACTAAGTAAGCAATGCATGCGATGCACTTTTTTTAAAGTAAGTATTATATTAAAACAGACACACAAACTATCCTCGTGTATAGAAGCGCGAAAGCGCGACGACACTGACTCCTACTACAGTGTATAATAGAGTGAGTGAGTTGGTATTTGGTAAAGTATATATACACCTACACAGTACATACAACGATCGCGCGGTGTGTTACGGTATGCACCCCCACTAATGTACAATACGACAGAGGAAATATTTACGTATAGATATATATTACAAGAAAGAGAAAGAGAAATGATGCGCCGATGCTAAGGTATACTGTAGTAGTGTATATTTACGTTCTCGCGTGCTTATAAGATATATAGATATAGATATACGTGTATGATGCGGGGGCGCGGTTATTGGATGCATCTATATGTGTGCAATGTGCATGATATAATATAGATATATTGAACGTTGACATACTAGATAGAAGGAAGACGCTATAATAGTAAAGACAGGTAAAAGGATATTGTGCATTTTACGTTATTGGAATATGACTTTTTCAAAAAAGAAAATAAGGAATTTACAGTTATGAAATTGATTGTAAGTAGGTAGTTTTTCATAAATCATTATAATACAATCTAAAACGACTCCGAACGAACTCCGATTTCGGTGCAATAATTTCGGAGCAGAAAAGCGAGACAGCTGATACTTAAACTTAAGCGTGTGTGTGTGTATTTACATGCGCAGATGCTTTTTTTAGGTTATGGTATCTGCGCAATATCCACGTGACTTACCCCCCACTACCTAATTCTTGTGGCTCTTGATGATAGCCGCGAAAATTCAATAATTTGTATCATCGTGTTGTGCAGACAAGTGGCATGTATAGTACGATTGTTTACACACGTGAATAAAAAATGAATAATTTATAAAGGTACTTTGAAATTGATCGTTTTATACATTTAAATAATATTGATTGACATGACATATACTTATACAGTATTGATATACTATTCTTGTTTGTACAGCACAAAAGACTAATAGATTATTAATTGTATCGTTTTAAGTTTATATATGCAATGACAAAAAACCACACAAGTAATTGCTTTTAATATTTATGATATTCGTATGAATCTTGCATTGACTTGTGCACTAAATGCTTTATTTATTTCGTTTTCTTTTTATTTTCTTCACTTAAAGTTTATAAATTATTACAAGTTTTACAGTCTGAAGATAAAGTAAAAATAGCAATATTTTATTTTTAAATGCATTAAATAATATTAAAACGTATACAAACGATTATAAAAAAAAAAAAAAAATTCAATCGACCCTTTTAGGTAAAACCCTGAGGTACAAAGAAAAACAGTACCAACATATATACGTAACAAAGTATTGAGAACAGCAACAGCAACAGTAGTAGAGAGCTTGCGAGGATCGAAAAAAGATCGTTATATCTCGTAGAGCTTTTACATACACGCGATATACTCGAGCGCATAGTATGCAAATGTGATTGGGTAGTAATAGGTATAGTGTATAGGTAGGCGCGAATCTCAATTTTAATAAGGCCAGGTTAATGGAAGGGTAAAAAAAGGAATCGATGTTAAGCTGGTAGCTTTTTTGCTTACCACACACGTAACATACATACATATGTGCATGATCATCGCGATATAACTTGAAAAATGGTGATTATATTTTTAGCGAGAAATGAACGATAGTGAACGAGAGTAAATGTTTTTACTTGTAGATTGTATAAAAAAAAAATCGATGTTGCTAGTTAAATAAAAGAAAATTTAGAATAATAGTAAGAAAAACTCTATTAAGAAGATTATTAAAAGATGTGCGTGCGTATAAATGTATGTCGATACGCTTTACTAAATTTTCAAGATCGGTATAGTGGAACAGCTTACGCTTTCTATGGGGGGGAATCGAAAGTACAAATTTTAATATGCAAGCATATAGTGTAGTTAAAAATTTTAACGAGCATATAAAACATAATTAATTAATATTCAAAGACCTACATATATGTAATATTATTCGAAAAAAAAAACTGAAATGCAGCACCTATTATATGCGATTCAATCAAATAATCATTATAAAATACTCAGCAAATGTATAAAACAATATAAGTCACCTTATAAATCAGTTATACAGTCCTGCTTACTTTCATTACAATATCCAGTGTTATTGTTTTCTTTTTTTTCTTTTTTTTTCAAAGAAAGTCGATAATAAAAGAGCGCGGCCTCTTTCTCTCGTTATATCACCGGCATATTATCGCCAAAGGGTGTAAACGCCAGGTATGTAGAAAAAGCGCCAAATTGCGAGAGCTTGCCGGTAAAACAGATCTCGAGATCATCGAACGATATATGATATCCACCCACACATATAGGTACACCAAATGATCGAAAGAGAGAGAGAGAGAGAGTTTGCTTTTCACCTCCTCCTACTCTTTCTACTTGTTCACGGGAAAGGATCGATGCGATTATTTGACGGCCGTGGAAATCCAGGTCGGTCGACGCATTGCGGCACTATATACACGCGGCATCACAGACGTTGTCGTAGATGTATAACGCCCAAGTAAAGTTGTATACGAGAGATCTTAATTTTCTTGATATTATTTTTTTTTTTGTTGAGATGTTGGGTGAGGCTGCTATACGTTTTAAAATTGATGTTTAACACGCGCTGATGAGCTTGAGGTGAAAGCTAATTAATTGTTGCTTTATGTTAAGGAGTAGAGTGTAAGAGTATAGATTAAGAGATACTCTTTTTTTAAAGCGGTATTAATTTGTGCGTGAGCTTAGAATTTTTAATGATTAGGATAGATGTAGTGGATTTTTAAATTTTTGAAAAATTTAGTTGTTTTTTAAGCTTTTAATTTGTCATATTGATTGATTCGTGTGTAAAGAAAAAATTAATTAATAATTATTCTATAATTTATTTAAAGAAAAAGCTATTTAAAAAAAAAATATATTCCAAACTTTTCATCATAGATAATTAATTAAAAATCTCGATAAATATCTAAAAAAGTTGTAAAATAACACGTACACGTATACAACTCAATCTCAATAAAATATCAAACGAGACATCCATATACATGGTAACCCCATCAGTTTCACGAGATGTATAGGTACATATTATAAAATACAGAAGAGAAGAGGGTTGCCCAACACGATTAAGTATATATAGAAAGGGGGAGAGGAGCAGCAAAAGCTTTTCCCAGGGTTTGGCCGCGCGAAAATCTTTACGAGAGTATTTTCTATCTCTCTTTTTATCATAATATTGCTTGTATAGGTATGCGCAAGCGCTTGTGCTTGCAGAATATGCGTGTGTGTGTGTGTCATAAGTGTGATGACGTAGTTATGTGACGAGATTTGATAACGTTGGTGAAGATCAGATGTAAACCGATTGAGAGAATAAAGAGCAAAGCTAATTTTGTTGTGATGAAAAAAAAGCTTAGGTTCGTATTAGTTTATTTTTTTATTTTTAATATTTTTATTTTCAGATCAATAAAAATTATTTATTACTTTTATTATAGATAGATGAACTTGTGCTTTTTTTCATTAATATACAAGAGATACACAATTGCATTTCCATTGAAATGGAATAATTGGTACTGGGAACTGTGATCGAAAAAAAGCAATGTGACATATCGAGTATATATGAAATAAAAATAAAAAAAAAAATGAATAAATATTGGTAGATGAAGAGAAAGAAAAAAAATTTACATTATAATCGTATGTATGTATGCTCAAATATCGATAATCAATAGTTAGAGAATAACGAATATATATTGAGTGAGCCGAAACGAAACGATATGAAAATCATTGAAGCTTGTTGTTATCTTTTACATTTAACGCTTTATATCTATACAGATATATTTTTATGAAATAAAATATAAATCTATATGAATGAGAAAATATAAAACGTGTAGGGTATAATGTACATCGTAAATAACGTCGTTAAAAAAAGGTTCCAACTGCTGCTACGTTGTAAACTGTAATTCAAGCGCATAAACTACCCCTTTTTTCTCCTTTTAAAATGATAATATATGGTATGTCATATTTATAACGAGTAGGTATTACGATTATGTGTTAAAGTACGTAATATATACGGAAAAATAGCAGTCTTCTCTTTCATAATAATAAAAGATGAACGAGCGTGAAAAAAAAAGTCAAGTACGGAATTATAGGAAGTACGTAACGAGAAAGTTTACAACAATGACTTCGCGATCGTGGGATCTGCGAATCTTTGATTCATACAATGAGAAAATTAAGAGAATAACACATGTTATATCCATGAGAAATAAGAATATCTCAAGGGAACGTTGTATTTCTTTTACAGCCTTTAGGATGATATAACTATTAATCAGTACATTACTGAAATATTCGATCTTACATTTACGGATGAGTCTCATTTAAAAAGATATTAAATTTGTCAACAAACAGATAAAGGAATAGATATACACAAAAATGTTTGGTGCCTTGTTAAAGAGAGCAGAAATTGATATTCTTCCGAGTCGAATCGACTTAACAAGTATGAGAGTTGGGTAGTCAAAGAGAAAATATCAGAATTACTATATTACTACTATCGTTTCGTGTGTGCACCAACTTATAGTAACAGAAACATTATTTTTAAGCTCTCGACTATGTAATATAAGAAAGAATTTGAAAGAAAGAGAAGGAAGAAAAAAAAGTACAGAAATATATATAACATATTTGAAAGTCAGCTAATCGATATATTTATATATATGTATATAGGTATAGAGTGTTCTGGTAGCTTCCGTTAGATCAATAATTCGGATCGAATACACGGGGCTATCTTACTTTGATGTATTGAACGAAACGAAAGCTTTTTATGTATTGTGTTATATAAACGAAAAAAAAAATTAGCTTTTACTTATAATTTATGAGTGTAAAAAGGAGATAGATAACAAGATTAATACAGATAAAGAAGAAAAAAAGGTGTATGTCGGACATTAGCTAGATTTATACTACTGATTATGAGTGGCTGAAAGAGGCATGTTTTTTTTTTTTTTTTTTTTTTTAAGAGGTTGATGGATTCAGGAAAGAAAAATTTGTTATGGGCTGTAGATATATATACATGCGTATATCCTAATTCACAATAAGATCGATATGTATAGAAATAAAGAATAAAGAAGATAATAATGTAAGTAGAAAAAGTCGCGAGACTTAGAATTTCAAACTCATCACCATTACACCATTATAGATATACCAGGTTTTTTATCTGACAGGAGCAAAAGAATAAATCGCTAAAAATCTTATAGGTATACAGAGACAAATATATAAATTTAAAGCAGTAGTCCTTAAGGATATCTGAAAAAAAGTCGTAATTCACATACTTATACATTATATATAGCATGGTAATATAGGAAAAAGGATCGGTACATAGAAAAAGAAGAAAAATATGATGCAAAGGAAAAAATTTGCAACAACAAAAAATTTGCACCCCTCTTCTATACGGCAAGCTATACACACTTGGAAAGAGAAAGAGAGAGAGAGAGAGAATGAAACTGGATACATTGCGAATGATGATGCAGGGTAAAAAAAGGGTCCCGCTTAGTAGTAGGTAGTAGTAGTTTGCGTATAGGGTACAGTGAAAAAGAGAAGAGGGGAGAATATGTATGTATACAGAGCGTTTGAAAATCAGCCTCCTATTTCTCTTCTCTCTCTCTTTCGCGAATATACGCTGTGTGTGTGTGTGTGTGTGTGTGTGTGTGTGTCGTTTGCGCGCCTTAACGATCGATACGATAAATGGATGCGTGCGATTGGTAGTCGAGGAAAATCGATGACGAGAATGCTGCTCGCTGCTCTGCTGCTGCGCGCCCCCCTTATAGCTTTTATGTATGTTTATATGTATGTTTGTGTGAGTAAATTTGGTTGCGGATATGTATATATGTGCATATTATATACGCACTGACTGAGTACTGAGCTACTGAGAGATGTAGAAAAACGACACGTGCGCGACAATGCCGGGTGGTATGGTGCTTTCTGTGCTGCTGCTGCTGCTGGATGGTTGCTTATGTATGTATATGTAATAACGGTCGTCCCTTTGCGAGTGATTCTTACTCTTTTTTACTCATTCGCGTTGATTACAAGCATAAATACATAGGTGAATTTGTATGTCAATCCACATGGGTGTAGTACCTAAATATTTGTGTGATACGTATGTACGTACACTCGTAAAACCCTGTTGTTTTTGTAAGTTATCCTTTATTTATGATGATGCATTATCAGATGCCTGATTTATAACAGTCTAGTTAATTAAATTTTTTTTTTTATTTTTTTAATATTGATAAAAGAGGGCTAATTTTTATTAAGGTTAATTTTTTAATTTTTAAATAATTAAAAAAATCAATAAATCAATTTTTTCTTTTTTTATTATTCAGAAATATCTAGACGAAAGATTTGGAAATTGGAGCGTCATAATGACGTAAGATCAACGGATATCTATATGAAAAATTAAAAAAATCGGAGCACTACAGTGATAGATATCTATAAAAAGAAAAAAAAGAAAAAGGGATGCTCTCTTGCGCAGAAGTCCCATATAAGAAAATCAAAAAACGAAAAAAAAAAAAATTGTTTCACCTGGAGTTAACGAGAGCGTTACTCGTGATCAAATCAGGAGAGATAGAGGGATATGTGAATTAAAATAGTGGGGGTTAAAAATGAGAGATAGACTGTAGTGTACCTATGTATAATATATAGGAAGAAGGATACGGAGCAAAGACCGAAATATCGATTTTTAGGCCCCGTCGCCGCTGCCGCGTGCGCGACATCACATATAGGTACACACTTACACAGACATTATTACACACGTTTTATATAAGTGTATAAGAGAGACACCAAATGCGCCTCATATCTGTTAAAACAGGCCTCCCCTTACATGCGCCACCCTTATACACATGTATTGGTAGTAGCGGTAAAGGCGCTGCTGCTGGCTGCTGCTATAATATATATAATATCAATGTTTGAAGGAAGGGAGGTAAACGCGCGCAGCACACGCTAGGCCAGCTTTTCTTGTTCCCGCGCGCGCGCGCATCATACTTATAACACACGCGCGAATGTATTGGAGAACTTGGAGCTCCTCGGAGGGAGAGAAGAACTGAGCCGCCTTTCAAAACACATAAGGGCCCGCGACACCAAACGAGTAACGGGGCTGCTGCTGCTACTGCGTTCACGCGAAAAAAAGAGAAATTTATAAAGACGCGATATCTACCTACAATTTTTACTACTTAATATATATACACGTAGATATAATCGTAATAGAGCTTTCAAGTTTTAATAACAAAATATAAAATTTTGAAAATTCGCGAGTGTGTGGTAAACAAGTATATAAATGATATAAGCAGTGATATTATTTGTGTCTGTCCTGTGTAAGTGTGTTTGGAGAAAGGGAGAGGAAAAAAAGAATCGTTTTAAATTTATATATAGTATATACGATTCAATATTTGCATATATTTGTGCAGTTCTTGACGCAGCTGTGTTTTAATTCTACTCCAAGTTATTATTACATATTATAGCCTGGACCAGATAGGCTCAAGATATAACGTTGAATAAGGATAAGAAGAGTAATCAACTATTCTCTCATTTTATCTTACGCTGGATTATACAATATAATAAAGAAGAACTGGAGTTTTGGAGCAATGTCGTCAGGTAAGCTCGGATTACATATGATGATATATCTAATTTATCAGGGCGTCATTGATTTTTTTTTTTTAACCGGATATATTGCAGTACACAAATAGCATAACTGTGTGTTCTATTACGTATTTCGTCAGTTAAAAAAAATGAGCTCAGCTGGCCTTTGTTTTTCCCGCGTGCAAAACACATTCACGTTATATACATCTCATTTCTTTTGTTTTTTTTTTTTATTGTTATTATTATTATTTTTTTTTAACCTCCCTTTCTTTTCTCTTTCTTTTAAACCTCTCTTTATTCCTTCCTCTCCTTCTTGCTCTCTCTCTCTCAAACCAAGCTAGCTAACCCGGCGGAACAGCCGATCGATCGGGGGCGCACATCAGGGGAGAGAGAAAGAAAGAGAAAAAGAACGACAGCCGCTGCTGCTGCTGTTGCCGCCGCCACCGGCTCCCCTTTTCCGTCGTAATATATATATATATATATACGCAGAGAGAGATCTAAACGAAATCATTGATCGCATGCTCGCTCGCTATATACCTATACTCCTATATCTATATCTATAGTTAACAGAGAGCGCGCACATGCCGGCTGGTTGATGCAAAAAAATTAAAAATAAATAAATGACTGCAGATTTTTTTCAAAGATTTAGTATCTTAATTTTTTTTTTTTTTATTTTTGTTATTAGTTGACTGTGACTTAGCGAGTGTGATTTTTCTTGATTTATTCGATCGGATTGTCAATATTACGAGATTAATTAAGATTTGATGGATTTCTGGGGTATTTATTGGAATAGGCGTGTTTTACTCAACTTATAACCCAGATCTGATAAATTTTAATAAGATGTGACACTGTCAAAAGTTGATGCTGACGTTTTTACGAAAAAAAAGACGTTTTAAACAAGTCGGGGATAGTGAGCTTGCAGCTTGCAAGCTTTCATTTATTTATTTATTTTTTTTTTTTGAAAAACGTGAAAACAGTGTAAACGTGAAATTAATTACATTTTTATAATTAAAAACTAAGATATTTTGAAAGTGTTTAAAATAAAGTTTAAAATAAATCACTGCATATATAATTATTTAACAAGAAAAATGACAGGTAAAAAGAAAACAAACAAAATATAAACAAAGCTCCGTATAACCAAAAATCCATACATAATACATCCTTACTTTCTTTTATTTTTTATTTACTCTCATCTTCAAAAAAAGAAAACAAAAAATGAATAAGAAATAATGGATACATAAGTAATAACAAAAAAAAAAGGATAGTCCAGAGAGGGTGATCGTGTATGTATACGTTATTTCGCAGGGTTCGTTTTTTTTTTTGCAAGCGACGAAAGAAAAACCGGGAGAGACGAAGTAGCAGCAGCAAAAAAGAAAGAGAAGAGGGTGAAAAAGAGAGAAAGCTCAGTATATGGCTACAGGGGGGTGGCTACTGGCTGCTGGTCTCTATATATACTATATACATCCTCCCAGTCGTTCTCTCTTCTCTTTACCACCCCTTTTTCCTTCGTCTATACCAACTATGTAGTACTATACACGACTATGGCGCGTCGATAATCGCGAGGAAATTCACGATTGATCGTCCTGGCAACTCTCTAACTCTCACTCTCTCTCACTCTCTCTCTCTCTCTCTCTTTTGACTTACACATATACGTCTCTGTATATATCCTGTGCCCTTTGTTTCCTTCGAAGCAAGCACAGCAGCAGCAGCAGGAACAGACCCTTGCTGTGTCTTTCTTCAAGTATAATCTATATATGATATATCGATTAAACCACGGCTGCTTCTTCTTTATCCCTCTCTTTCTTCTTATCTGATTTGATATGTTTATAGTAATCGATTCTGTTGCTACATACATACGATACATTGTTGATGTTGTTGATTTGTTTGTTTGTTTGTTTATTGTAGGGTAAGATTAAATACCTATTTAGATCAGAGTCACTTGTATATAGAACGTGTGTGTAACATAATTTTAAGATCTTTAAATTTAAAAATAATTATATAGACGTGTACCTATAAACTTTAATAAATTTTGGAATCTACAGTCACCATATGCAAGTATATACATTGTTAAAAAGAAAAAAAAAATATTTCAACCAAGCAAAACACACGATCCTTTTGATACATATACATATACACATACTTAATTAGTCAAAGAAGATTAGTGACTCTCTACTCAAAAGTCTGCATATAGGTATAGAGCTATACAGCATAGGAGTATAGAGGAAGAAGAGAAAGAGGGGAGGGAAGGAAAGTTAAGCTTTTGCTCCTTATCGCCTTATCGTCATTGTCGTCGTCGTAGTAGTCGTCGTTGTAGTTGTCGACTCCACTGTAATATCGATCAACTTATTCTCTCTCTCTCTCTCTCTCTCTCTCTCTCTCTCTCTCTCTCACAAGCTTTCCCCTCTAAAATATACGTTTTGAAGGGGAGAGAAAGAGAGAGAGAGAGAGAGAGAGAGAGAAGACAAGTAGCGTGATAGAATAGTAAAGGAGGGGGAGGGGGAAGGGGCTGGTGTAGATTTGAAATTTTCGTCTCGACATGCTAGCGAGCGACCGGCTTTGGCTCTCCCTAATCATTCGTTCGATATTTGTAAATTAGATTGGCTGGGCTGCTGCTACTGCTGTTGTCTGTCTGTACATATATATGTATTCTGCTGCTTTGCTTTGTGTGTACTTTGTCAGGGTCTGTATTTAATGTTTGAAAGAGACCTTGTGTATATGTATGTACTAGAGAGGGAGATATAGAGCTCAATATCTTTTATTTTTTTATTTTTTCTTTTGGGTCTATTTTTTTGTGATGAGAGTTGGGTATTTGCAAATTTAGATTTTGCGTGTTCTTATAAAAATTAGTTGTCTATACGTGTATGATTAGTTGTTGATTGATTATTATGTTGTTATGATAAAAAAAAAGCTTAAGTGATGTAGTTCAAGAAAAACTTGGTTCAAATTATTTTTAATATAAAAAAATTATTTTAATAATAGATAATGAGCTTGCAACGTCAATATGTTATTGTAGGATGAGAAAAGCAATCCTACACTTATAACAGTGATTTTAATTTTATACACTTTTAATATAAAATAGAAATTATTGATTATTCATTGATTAATAACTAAAAAAGAAGAAAATAAAAGTTTAAAAATATATAGGCTTAATTTAAATACGTCAATTCCATAATCGTTTCATTATCAAATTAACGTAACAGCATTAAAGCTCATCTACTTTCTTTCAAGTACCTATGTATAACGTAATTGTCTTTACGATTGCATTTTACAAATCATCATCTCTTTTCTTTCTCAAAGATCTTTCAAATAAGCTTCAAATCAAATATATAAATCCCAAAATGTTGATTAACACACACAGCTTCATTAGCAAGCAGGGAGCAAAGACCTTGAAATTGAGATCCCTTTACTGGAAAAGAAGAAGAAGAAGAAGCTTCGTTACGTGCGGGTGGGAGATTATCCCGGGCAGACTTGAGAAACCTGCCCCAGCAATAAGCTGTATATATACATATATAGATAAAAGAAGGGGAAACGTATATAGGGATCGATCGTGCTTGTTCTGCCGATCAATGTCGAGAGACGCAGTCACGGGCGTGCGCACGTGATAATATATAAAAAAGAAAAAAAAATTAGTGGTAAGGGAGAATAGAAGAATATGTGTATTTGGAATAGAATTTTGATTAAAAATAATAATGTAAGGAGGGTAAAATTGCAATTTTCTTTTTTTTACTATTAATTTATGTGATATAAGAGCTTTTCATTATTATATCGATCACTTTGATATTTCTTTCAACCCCCCCTTTTTTTTCATTAATTCAGATCGATTAGTAGAACACTTCTATAAATTCAAAACTAATAGTTATACAAAATTATTTTTTTATGCTTATATAACACACAAAAAATCTCATCATTTCATTTCTATCTCCTCTATTTTTTAACATTATATCAATTTAATTACAGATATCCTAACGGAAAAAATTGGTATCCCAGCATCTGAGAACTTCCAGCTAAAGTGGCACAGTTATGGAGCTCATTTACACAGCTCGGTTGCAACCCTCTTACACTCGGAATCGTTTGCCGACGTACTTTTGGCTACTTCCTGCGGTAGACACGTGGCTGCACACAGATTCGTTCTCGCTGCCTGTTCGTCTTATCTCAGCCACATCTTCCAAACTTGCCACTTTGGCGCGAATACGAATGCACCGATTATCGTTGTAAGTTTATTTTTATTATTTATAAATAAAAATATTAAAATAGTTGAATTACAAGGCTATACGACTTATAAATTTTAACGAAATTCTAGGTGTTACCAACGGAAATCGGCTACCGCACTCTCAAAATCTTGATCCAGTACATGTACAGTGGTGAAACGACGGTAACGAACGATCAATTGGAAGGTGTACTAAAAGCAGGGGATATCTTGAGAGTAAGAGGTTTATGGCGTTCAAACTCGGGTAATAATAGCACAGGATCTGGAAGTGGAAGTAATGGTAGCAGTAGTAGCAGTAGTGGTGGTAGCAGTGGTGGTGGTGGTGGTGGTGGTGGTGGTGGTGGGACCAGTAGCAAAAAAGAGAATATACAGTCAAACAATCAAAAACCATTGGTACGTGAGCGTCGAGAACAACCTATAATTGGTCATGGACAAATTCAGAAAATCAAACTGGTGCAGCCTGCACCAGATAAAATTATTCTCCATGAGACACAGTCTATCGCCCAATCTGCATCCAAGTCTAACCAGTCTGAATCAGTTTCAACGGCAGCACCTTCAACTCAATCTGTACCAATTAAAATTCAAGAGAAGAGAGTGTTACTTGTGAGAGAGAAATCAGTTGAAGATGTTGATAAAAGTGTGGAATCGATGGATACCAGTCCAGTCGCTGAACAACCTGTTAAAAAAACAGCAACAACATTAGTGGATAGTGAGAGTAGATCTGAACAGATACGTGGTAAGGAGAACAATAGTTTGGAAAATACTAATGGAAAGAAGCGTAAGAGTACGAGTAGTGATGCGGAATCGACAAAATCTAAGAGTGATGTTGGAGATAATGTGAGTTGTTAAAAATATTAGATTTAATTTTGTTTTTGGTAGAGGATGAGATTTTAATTGTGGATATATGTTTTTTTTTTTTTTTTATAGACCGAGTTGAATCTTGATATGTTGGTCAAGGAAGAACCGATACATTGGGAAGAAACGAGTGATCCTTCGGATTCTCTTACTATCGACCATGAGATTGATATCAAGCCAGTGAGAATTTTATAGCGATATTTTATCATTATTGTAAATTATAGAGCTTCTTGTTGATTGTTCTTTTTTTTAAATAGGAAATCGTGCACAGTGCAGATGAGGATGGAGAAATGGAGGAAGAGGAGTATACGCCGCTTACGTGCGACATGTGTAGTCAGACGTTTAACAGGCCTTCCGATTGGGTTCGTCACATAGAATATACACACGCCGATATGACGGAAAGTAGAAGAAGAAAAAGAAAGGTAATTGTAAAATGAAATAATAATATACTTAATGACTATTTTAAAAAACAAAATAAGCTTGAAAGACGAATGTTAATAATTGTTATCAGGGCGAAACAGACGATGAAAGCAAGGACTTCCCACCATTAAAATGCGACCTCTGCGGTAACACGTATCCAACGCCTCAAGAATGGGTACGTCACATTCAAACAGAACACACGGAAGAACAACTAGCTCTGATGAACAATTCAGCACCACCAAAACCAAAACGAGTACACAGCCATCAGAAACTCTGTAACATATGCAACAAAGTATTTCCAAGCCACGCCTCGATGGTAATACATCAACGTACGCATACGGGCGAACGACCTTTTCTCTGTTCCTACTGCAAAAAGGGCTTCAATGTCAAGAGCAATTTATTAAGGCATTTACGCACCCTCCATGATAAGTTCGTCCATCCGAGTCTATATGGTAGCAATGGCAACAAAAATTCTTAAGTTCTCATTTTTGTATTTGAGTACAATTTATTTATAGAATATTTGGTCTATGCCATGTATACTTACATAAAAATACACCTAATGTATATCGCGATATAATGTTATATCAGAGAAAATCAAATTTTGAATACACGCTTTCATAGCGCGAGCCTAGGTATTGCTACGAATTTTATTAATATTATATACCTTTTTTTTTTAAATATATACGTCGATCGGTAGATTAATGCTTTATATACTTACAATCTCCTGGAACGTCAATCGATTTTGATACCGAAAAGAGTAATTTTATGACATTGTGATGTGATTTATTTTTTCATTGGTTTTGTATGAAAAAAAATAAGGAATCTGAAAGTATGATGTACGAGTTTGTTGCATTTGAGCTTACGTTAATTTGCCAATTTTGCAACAAGGACGAAACCAATACCGAGGCTTTTGAAAAAGAAAATCAAGGAGTCTGACAAATATTGCCAAAGTATTAATGATTTTTTTGTTGCTAAAATATAAAGAGCACGAATTCTAAGTAAAAAAAAAAAAAATGAATTGATTATACCAAAAAAAAGTGAGATGAGAATAAAAAAAAAAGTAATGAAGAAAATAAAAGTCTATTTATCACGGATATATAGAGACGTGTAAAAGTCAAGTATGAGTGTGATACAAAAAAGAGCAGAGATCGAGAGTGATTTTTTCGAGTACCTTTTAAGTCTTTGCGTGTAAAATAAAAACATATTAGATTTAAAACAATTCAACTTCAATAAAATACAAATCTACTTAGCGATTATTCGAGGATCCAAAATATGTAAGATTTTAAATGGTATACTTCTATACAATTGGACTAATCCATTCCGTGATAGTCCACTTTATTCCGACAGTTCGTAAGCTAATTATGTATTTTTATATTAAAAGTAGCTTATACATCTAGGGTCTAAGTCTAAAAAATAAAATGGCGATTTAAGCTCATTCTACCACGGAATTTTCAACTCTTTTCAATTAGGCTAGGGAACAAAAATAAATAAATATATTCGAAATTTATCAAAAAATTTTGAAAATATATATTGAGTTCTTCTTATACAATACAAATGAGATACTATCAAAAAATAAAAAAAAAATATAAAAAAAAAATATTAAAATGTCACAGTCAATCGTGCAGCGAAAGAATGTACATCGTTTTTAAATTAAAAATATTATAAATTGTGTCATCCTACTACGAAGATTAGTGTCAATTCTGTATTGCGCTAATACTGTGACAAGCCAAATGACTTTTAAATGTAAAATTTCAATATATTATCTTCAAATTACTTGTACAAATGTGTTGAATTTTCATTTCTATAACTATACCTTACATCAATTTAAAATTATGTTCGTAGAACGTTACGATTCGTTATAATTTTACAAAACCGGTATTTAACAGATTACGGATTATTTATTTTCTTTTTTTTTTCAGCGAATAAATAAATAAAAAAAAGAAAACCTTAAGACGATTGTGTGTTGACGAAATAACGTGCAGGCAAGAGCTGTTTTTTCAGTTTTCTTCTTCGTCATCGATCTTTGGCGCTAGGTAATACCTAATGTGACCAATTTCACCAATTTGGTATTCACATACTAAAGGCACATCGGCGGACATCGACAGTTTGACTTGCGCACAAAGTGGGGTTGCCTTGACAAAGGAGTTCAGGTATCTGCAGGCAAACGTTAATTTTACAGGCTCTTGCATATCTATAACCACAGCTTCTTCCTCCTTTTCAGATTCCGCAGTTTGTGCTAATTTGATGTTGGCTGTTCAAAATAAAAATGCTTTTTAGTATTTCAAAGATTGTAGCTAAGATAAGTTTATGTTTATATTTTTGTATTTACCATTGCCATAATCTCCAGCAGCTGAGAATTTGATTCCTTCCTTGGAGCAGGCAATTGTAATGGCTTCGCCGAACTGACTCAGATCTCTGCATATTCTTGAAAACTCTTGGGATGGCATTTTTACAACACACGAGTAGACAGTTTCCTAAAATGTTAAAAAAATAATTCATTATTTAACATTGAAAGCTATTGGATTCAATAATGATTTAAAAAACAACTAACAGGGATGCCAAGGTGTTCTTGATCCATGTTGATCAGCTTCATTTCGTACTCGGCCAGCTTCTCTTTGTTCTGAGACTCGAATATGAAAATGATGTTGTCAGGGCTGTCCCACGCCCTGAGGGTCACCGTATCCTCAGAACTGGCACACCTGAGGATCTTCGTCATCCTAAACAAAAAATCAAGCATAATTTAGCACTGAATTCTACAAAATTATATGCACGAGTTCGCGAGTAACCATAACCTCATCATCATTAAAACTTTGAATTGGAATACTTACGTGCCGATGTTCATACCCATGGAGAGGTTCCTGTCGCATCTGTACTTGTCGAAACCATCGCTCCGGAGATTTAGAGAGACAAGGGACACGTGGGCGTTGTCCATAGCCTGGACTTGAATTCCTGAGTCCGAGCATTCGAAGGTCGCCTCGGTCAAGAGATCCTTAACCGCTTCCAGGACCTTCTTCAGGATCGCGCTTTGTGCCAACCTTGCTTCAAACATTTTGGTGAGATTCTTAGGACGTTTATAACAAAATTACAACAGATTTCGTCACTGGAGACAATCGATTTTAGCACGGATAAATTAAAAGTCTACTGCGGAGTAGTGCAACAAGTGCCGGTCGAAGCAGTTCTGCCGGCTCGCGCGTAGGATTTGGAGGGAGAAAAGCCCGCGCTTTTTTGCTTCACTCCCGCCGTAGTACTGTAGGCAGCACCATACCATTACGGCGAACTGCGGGAAGTAGATGGTTCTGTTGATCGGGTAGGAAATTTAAAACGCTATACAAAATCACCACGCGCCAAAATTTTGAATTGCAACATTTAAAATTTTTTTGTCGCAAATTTTGAATGGTATTTGAATTTTGATTGGTAGGTAAGGTAAAAAAAATTAAGACAGGATGTAATAGACAAAATAAAAAATTTTTTTAATGGCGGTAAGTACCGTGAGATATTGTACAATAAAGTTGTACAGTAGTGCGTATAAGTATACATTGCAATTAAAAATATAAGGTACTTTACAAAAGTAGAGATGAAGAATAGCCTAGAGAGACTCAATTGCACGAGTCTTCGATATATCACGACGTCAAAATATTTTCTATTAGTTATTCATACAATAAAATCGCAAGTACTATGTACAAATAATACTAGAAATTATATTTGGTCTTCAACTAGACAAGACGATTTTTCAGTAGTTGTACTTAAGTCGGTAATTTATTACATGCAGATATTGCCAGCAGCACTTTCCAAATCGCTGAACATTTTATCCAAAGTCTGCAAATTAAAAAACCAGTTATTACATTTTTATAACGCAAATATTGCATAGTATATGAAACGGTGTTCTTAATACTTACGTCCGATGGACCGTCTTCATCAGAAGTCGTTACACCCGGACTTTCACAAGCTGCTGTTTTTGTGATGCTTAAGTTATCTTCATTATTGCTATCTTCGTCATAATTACAGAAGTCATCACCATCAGGATAAATTTCTCCATCATCATCTTCATCATCCTCTTCCATAGATATTTCATTCATTTCATCATAATCAATCGGTTCTTCTTTGATTTCTGTTATGAAATTAGCATCATCCTGAGAATTTTCTCCACATGTTGGTGTATCATTTGTGTGAGATGATTGAGGATCCTAAAAAATTAAGATAAAATAAGTAACATAATAATTGACTACTATGCTCATGTTTTATAAAACCTTACCATTGTTTGATCTTGCTGAATTTGAGTCCTTTTTTTAAGGGGTAACGAATTTGTTGTTGATTTTGATGCTTCAGTAATGTTACTTGATAATTCTTTATCTTCAATGGTTTTTGACTCTGTTTGGTTTTCAGATGTAATTTGATCTTTTTCCTTTACATCATCAGATGATTTTTCATCTGTTTTCATGTTGTTAGGAGCTGAAGGTTCATCAGCTTCTTCTTTTTTCTTTGGATTTGATTTTGGTTCACCTGGAAGACAGCAATTACCTCTTTGCCGCCTAAATCTAACAATAATACTTCTGGTATCCCACATTAAGTCATGGGCTTGTCTATAAGCTGCTATCGATTCATCTACACTATTATACCTTATAAATGCGTACCTTAAAGAATAAAATAGGAATTATTATAATTTTAATTCACCAATTTCTTTGTATAAGCTTTTAAAATAAATTACGTAAAAGAATTACCGTGTATTTCGCATTTTTTGCGCATATCCTACATCAACTCTAGCTGCGGTGGGAAATTTATTTTCTACTTCATTTACTATAACAGAATTTGGCAAGTTTCCTATATAAAGAGTGTAGGGGTCAATTTCTTCTGGTATAGGATTATCCTCGTCCCTTAAGGATTTTCTTTCTACTTTCAGAGTACCAACACCAAATTGAATTTTCTCCAACTCTTTAATAGCCTCATCTATATTTACATTTTCTGACATTTGTACAAAACAATACCTGGGTCCACTGGGACTTTGGAAATGTATATTCTGTATACCGGCATGGAATTTTTTCACAACATCTTTATTTAAGTCAGGATCTGGAAATTTGATAATTAAACTTTGGGCTTTCACTGTTTTGTTATATTCTTTTTCAGTCTTTAATGCTCTTTCAGCATCTTCTCGATTCCATGGACGGCTTGGGTAACTCTGGGACATTGGTTTTCTCTGTTTATTTTTCTTGACTACAACAACCTCTTCCTAAAAACATAAAAAACATTGTCAATAAAGTATCAAACTAACAAATCAAAAAATAAAGAAGCTTGCAAGTTTGATTAAAATACCTTGATATCTTGATCCGTAGCTGGTTCACGTTTTTTATTAGCATTTGCAACATTTCCCATATGAGACAATTGTGCTTGCATTGGCAACTGCATTAGAGCTTGACCCATAATGGTTTCATTACCTCTTTGCCAATCAAGACCAAGTCCATTAGTAAGAGCAGCATTATAATAAGATGCCTGATCAAACTGTCCTTGTGCCTGATCAAATCTTTGCATTCGCCGATTATTCTTACGATGAAAATTACCTCGCTGCTGGTATACATTATTGCGATTGTGATTATAGCGATCGCGTTTCACGTAATTGTTCCTCATAGGCATGTCTTTTTGAAATGCCGCTGCCGCAGCTAAATCACGTGGTGCTTGTGATGGCATGGGACTAGCCTGAGGTGTAATCCATTGCCAGGCGGCAGGCGCGTGCGGCCAGGTGTGAATCTGCGTCATTTGTGCTGGCATGGCTGAAAAAACGCTTGGAGGTGGTGGTACTGCACCTTGGGGTGGTGGCATGGGTGGTAAGGGCGGCTGGCCAGGTAATGGTTGATTCAACGAGGTCGGAGTCGCCGTCGTGTTGGAGTAATTGACGTAGGAGGATACGTCGTAGCCATAGCTTACAGCCTCTTGTTTCACGTATGATTGTGCCTGTACCTCACCTCCCTTATCCTCCTGTAAACAATAACATTTTGAAATTACAAACTATTATTTTATGTATGAATTTTACTCAGTTTTTATTCCCGCGCATTCAATATTCTTCGTCTGCTAGGTATCTCATCTATTATTTATAGAATTTTCGAATGTTCAGAACTTAGTCAAAAAGAAAAAGAAACAGCGTAATATCATTTCAGCATATAGCGGCTGACATCATTATATTCCCACGTGTGAGCGACGAGACGTGCGTAGCGCTCGGCTACTTTTTTTTTCAAAACAAAAACAAAGCGTCCTTCTCTTTTATCCTTGTCGATATACAGATAAAGAGCTAACCTGTATTCAGAGTGTAGACTTTGTATCTAACAAGAAAACGAAGAGGATTAAACGAATCATCCTGAGATAAAACTACTGAAGTCTTTGGTATAATCTACGCGGGTATTTCGGAGACCCTCGTCGCGTTATAGGACATCGGAAACAACAGGAAGGAGAAAATAATAAAAAAGTAAGCTATTAAAAAATTAAAACAAAAATGTGAGTTAATGCTTACCGGTCGGTTCATGCTCGTCGCTCTGCAGCAGTCTGAGAAATCTCAGCTGCAATTCTTTCCTCGTGGTGCGTCTTCTCGGCTGATGCGGCTGCTTTTAATAAGCAGCCTCACACCTTCTTGAATAAACAATTAGAAAATCACCTCTTTTTTTAATAATAAACGTACAAAATACTGTTTTAAAACGCCGCTTCTCTTTCTCTTAAAAGAATACGACACAATGATGTACGGCGGAAGAGGAAGACAATATCAATATCAACATCAACAACAACAACAACGCAATAATAGGGGTAAGGTCACTGCTGCTGCTACTGCTACGATTACGACGAGCGGTGGAGGGAATAACAACGACGCACGCCAGCATCAGCAGCAGCAGGGATGCAGTAGTAGCGGCACCAGTGGCCGACAACAACAGCAGCAGCGAGTAGTTTTACCGTCCTCTACGCCACGACTACATCATCAGCAAGCTACGCAATATCATCATGCTCTTCCTCCTCCTCCTGTTCCTCCTATTGCTATTCGGACGACATCGGCCCTTTCCGTAAGCTAAGCCTCTCCCCGCATAATAATATTATTAACGCGTATTTGAGCACTGCTTCTTTCTTTACTTATTATTTTTTTGAAATTCAAAACTCAGCGCTAAGCAGACCTGTTTGATTTTTATGTATAGATATAGAACGTGTAGAAGCGTAGTTTTTGTTTGATGTTATATTCCTTATACCTACTTTTTTCCTTTTTTTCCCTTTTTTTTCGTTGCTCCCTTTTTAATATATCTGTAGATGCTTTCGCAAAGAGGTAACACCGGGGCTTCTAGTACTGCTCTTATTTCTTCTCCCCGAATTCCTCAAACCAGTTGGTCTTTCGTTAGACCTGAGTCTTCTTCTATTTCTGATGCCTCAGGTTCAGGAGGAAGTTGGATATTTGAAGCGGTAAGTAGTACGTTTTGCCGCTTTTAATATGCTTATTTTATATAGGATGAATAATTATTGTTCTAAATTTTTAAATGTTGTTTATGGTATGATTCGTTTTTTTTTCTGTTTTATTCGTTGCCATAGAGTTATTCGATTAACTGTGAAGTTATTAAGAAAATTTTAATTCAAATTTTGAAAGAATATTTATTAGAAACATCGTGATTATATTTATTAATTTTTATAATTAAATAAATGATCTTATTCGATAAAAAATAAGTTTCTTATATTCGATATAGTCAATGCATTCTAAAAATCAAATAAAATAATTTTTAAGAACGCAAGCTCTAAATTTGAATTTAAAGCTCTTTTCGCGCGTAACATCAGTCAAAAAGAAAAAAAAAATAATAGCACACGCAAAACGCGTCGGTGTTGCAATTAATCATTATGACTTGCTAGGTAGCCATAAAAATAACGGTTGACTAGAAAAATTACAACTGTTATAAATAGATCGAACGTAACATTCGACAAGTATAAAGGAGTAACAGAAAAACGTTTGACGTTTATACACAATGTGACGTTGATGAAATCGTAAAAATTTACACCTATTGCTATCAAATTAATCATAAAAAAACAGCTGTCAATCTTATTCATTGTTTTTTCCTTACGTTCGTTACGTTAAATGTTTTAAAGCTCGCAAGCGCGCCAAATTTCAAAAATCTGTGACAGCCCGTTACATTCCAAGTGACGTCGACGTCGCGCAGCTCGCAGCCATACATACACCCACACATACATACTTGCATATATCTATATACGTCTGTGTGAAAGAGTGTGGAGGCGCTAAAAAAGCATAGTCGTCGGTATGTGTATACATATATCTACACACACACACAAACATAGTAGTTGTATATATGGTCAATGGGATCGTGAACGACGAGAAAGAGTACACGGTGAATGCAATGGGTATACTAAAAAGAGAGAGGAAAGGTAGGTGTATATATGGATATAGGTGGTGGGGCTGATCGTCGTCTGAGGGAGGCGGTGGAATTTCGCGCGACCCCTACTCGTCGGCAGATGGCGAAAAGACCCTTCCCTTTCCCCCTGCCCCCTTTCTCCCCGGTGACTGTCTACCTCTTTTCTTGCATGTCTGCACTCTGCAGTAAAGTTATATGCACTGTGAAGTGCAGTGCTCTTATATCTGCTGCGCTTGTCGGCAGCCTATATCGGAAAAGCCCCCGCGTCTGTAAACGCGAGCTGAGAATTGCATATACACTATAATATCTATTTATTTATCTATCTATCTATTTATCTCTTACTAATTATAATCGTATATTTTTTTTAAAAGTTTTTTATTTTTTTTTTATACACGCTTAGTCTGTGTAAATATCTTTTAAAAAGTGATTCTGGCTTTCGTAACAAAAACGTATAGAGGAACTTCCTCTTCTTTTTTTTTTTTTTATATACCTTATACTGTGCAGCCGACTATACCACCAGACAGGCTAGCATCAAATGGCTACGAACAGCACAGCAGAGGAAACAGTAGTAGAGGTACATTATACATAATATTACATACTTTTTACATATGTAATAATAAAGGGAATATCATCCCACCCTCTTGTTATATTTATGTATTAATGCACACACACAAACACCGGACGTAAGTGCAAAATACGATAAAGCCATTAATAAGTCATCGACGTCCGCGCTTTATGCTGCATTTTGTACAATATATATCTGCCAGTCGTGCGTTTATTCTCGCACCTTCCTTCTCTTTCTCGTCGCTTTTTAACTCTTCCCCACCTTTCCTGCCGGTTCATTTATATACGTACAAACATATATAACTTTTATATAGTGCTTTACGTCAGAGTACTTATACTTTACTCTGACTATGTTATAACTCCAAACTCCTCTTACTACTATACTCCTCCACAACTCCCCCGCACGTATAAGGTATGTAGTGTGACGTTGACGCGACGTCGGAATTTTCACGACTCCGCGCGGCGCATCATCATACATCATCGTCATCGTCATCATCGTACACTTCTTATAAGTTTAGCACCGATGTTACCTATATTATGCTGCTGAAAGCGCCAAGTATGGTGTATTTCGAAGAGGAGGGGCACCAAGTGAACGCGAGCAAAGCACACACATGGGTTATTTTGGGTCATTCCGGACGTTTGACTTCGTTTCCTCCTCGACTCGCGATTTGTTTTTGTGGATGAACTTTACTCTCTCTCTCTCTTTCTCTCTCTCTCTCTCTCTCTCTCTCTCTCTCTCTCTCTCTCTCTATCCTCTTCTCTCCTTGAAAGGTATACGGAAGAGACGAGTTTGCTAACGTGCAAAAAGTGTCGCTTGATATGAATATTATTATTGTCGGTGTTTCGTTGCGGTATAACTCTGGTTTGGACCGTTATGTGTTTGGTAGTTTTCTTTTCCCCCTTTCTCCTCTTGTTCTTCTTCTTATTCTTCTTTCTCTCTCTCTCTCTCTCTCTTTCTTTTCCCTTCATCATTGCTGCTGCAGGCCTTATATAAATAGAAGGTCTCTTTCGTAAACTTTTTTTAACTTGATTCTCTGAGAGATAAATAATTTTTTTAGGCTTCCTAGATTATATCTAGTTTACATGTTTTGTCTATGTATAAGAAATTTTATAGGGTATTTAAAAATTTTAAATTTGGGTTGTAATGTCTTTAAGTTTGTTTTGATTGATTAAAAATGAATTTTTATTGATTTTAAATGTATAGGTATTTTGTAGTGATTGCGTAAATTTGTTGGATATACGATTTAGTGTTCATGCGTGCATATCTGTTGAATGAATTGAAAATTTAATTATTTTTTTTCCTTAGGTGTGTTATCATTACGTATTTAATGATTTAACAATATTGTTAGAGTTAAACAGCTGTTGTGTCTCTATACATATCTTATATATGAACTTTTACGGATAAATTATTTTCGAATTCCCTCAGTTATATTTTTAGTACATTTAAATCGCTTGACCATTTTAAAGATTAAATAACAGAGTATTTGTCGAGTTCATTCAGCTCTCAAATTACAAAAATTTTCATATACTCTTGCATTTTAAGGAATTAAAATTATTATATTCGTTTGATTATTCAATAGAAAAACAATCTCTATTTATCTTTATCTATTCTCATACGAAATGACATTCACTCTTATGTGTATAATATTGTAAAAAGATATATAAACTTTCTCTCTGCTCCAAAATCACCTTGACTCCGAAAACCTTGTTCTACACAAATAGAGAGAGAGCCAAGCTTGGTGATAAGGAGAGGAAGGTGAAGGGGGGTATGTGATATATATATATCGAGAAAGAAAAACGCAAGTCGCGCCGCCTCTTTGGGTTACTCTGCTACTTACTCTTCGTCGGCGTTCCTTTCTACCGCGGCGCGTGAAAGCCGCCGCAGCTACTCTCCAAAAGTCCATTGGAATTTTTACTATCCCCGTTGATTTATCGAACGATTATCGCTGCCGCGACTTGGTAGCTAAGATTATTATCTGTCAGTTCAGCTGAGGGTTCAAGCTCAGAAGTGTCTTGCTTAATTGGCGAATATCAAGTTTTGAGTGTAATTATTCTGTCTACTCCCACGCGGAACTTAATACTGAGCAACAAGCAACGATGGATATCAAAGCAGAAAACCTCGCTCTCATCCGGAAACCGGTAATCTTCGAAAATAATTGATATTAGTGTTGTGGAATTGTTTAGTGATTTATTTGTGAGATACTTTTAATGATAGGTAGTTGTGTAAGGATGATATGATTATAGAAATGAAGGGTTTGCTGGGCGTTTTTAGGTTATGTTAAGTGCCGGGAATTATTTTTTAGTTTTTTCATAGTGTTTGTTTTATGTATGTTGCAGGAAATTGAAAAACTAGAGCAAGAAAATCCAAATCCTGAAGAGTTTCCTCCTGAATTGTTGATCAAGCATCCGCTTCAGAATATGTGGACGCTCTGGTATTATGAGCAGGATAAAAACCGATCATGGGAGGAGAGCCAACGCGAGATAACCAGCTTCGATACAGCTGAAGATTTTTGGAGGTGAGTCGAGATTTGCGTGTTTAGTTATAAACATTTGATTGACAAGAGACTATGGAAGATTATAAATTGTTTGCGCAAAAGTTATTTTTTTGAAGTTTTTTAACTTCATATCTTAAACTTACGTGTGCTACCTTTTAATCAGTTTGACATTGTTAGATTACATATGGCAATGAAAACTTAACCTACTTTTTTAGCTATGATTTCAATTACATATTTGATATTATTATTTTTATTAGATTAAAAATGTAATTTATTAAATACACATTAAAATGTTATTAAAATGAATTAATGCTAAAGCCTTTTATGTGAATTAAAATTAACTTTTCTTTTAGCTTGTACAATCACATTAAACAGGCGTCAGAATTGAGAACAGGCTGCGATTACAGTATGTTCAAGCATGGAATTCGACCTATGTGGGAAGATGATGCCAACAAACATGGAGGAAGATGGCTTATCAATTTGGAAAGAAGACAAAGATCACAGGATTTAGATAATTTCTGGTTGGAAGTTTTGCTGTGCATGATTGGCGAAGGATTTAATGAGCACTCAGATGACATTTGTGGAGCTGTAGTAAATATTAGGGGTAAACAAGATAAAATTGCTGTATGGACTAGCAATGCTAACACAATGAACAGTGTTATGGAAATAGGGTAAGCATAAATTAATTTCAATGTTTATTTAGTAAATACTTTATAAAATGACTAAACAAAATTAATTTTTTCAGACGAAAATTGAAAGAAAGATTAAGGATCACATCTAAAAATGCAATAGCATATCAAGCACACAAGGATACTATGTCAAAGGTGGGAAGCATGCCCAAAACGACTTATACGATTTAAATAGAAAGTGAAACTTTAATTGTGCTGTTCCATTGAAATCTACTCACTGGCTGGAATCAGATGTTGACAGATTTAAAAAAAATTCAGGACTAAGTGATGTTCAATTTTTTTTTTGTTACCACTTAAACTCTTTAAAAGTGTCAATCCGAGTTGAATAAAAAAAAAACTTGAGTTATTAAATATAATTGCTGAATGGAAGATTAATATAAAAGATGTATGGATAAGTAAAATGTACCATATATTTGAGTATAATTGAGTATGTTTGAAGAGGCAAATGCAGATTGTTGTATTATTAATGCTACTATAAGTATATATTAAAATTATTTTAGTTTGTTTTTTGCGGTTTTTCTATATAGTTAATTATTACATACAACAATCTGCTCAATCGTTATTCACAAGCTACATTAATAATTAGATATATTCACCCATTTTCATAAAACTTATGTAATTCAGTTTTCTATGTAAAGTATGTTTGAAAATAATGTGAATAAATATAGTTCTTTGCATAAATAGTGTTTTTATTTTTTAAATGTAAAAAGTAAAGTTATAAAACTATATTTTAAATTTTACAATTTCTATTGTACTATATTTAGCAATTTTAAAATAACTATGAAATAGAAATATATTTGACATATATTTCATTATTTATATACTCTATAAATTTTATTTCAGAATAATATCTTCCACTATATTTTTTAAATCTCCACGTCGAGATGATTCTAAGGCTCTCATTAATTCAGTTTTCCAATTTGAGTGGTTTTCCATAAAATACAATTTCATAGCCTAAAATAGTAGAATATGTTAATATTATTGTTAAAACAATAAAAAATCTTTATAATTTTACCTTTTTAAACTTTTCACTATAATAAGACTGAGTATCATTAGAATACTGTCTTTCAATTTCTTCAATAGCCGATTCTTGAACATCTAATAACCTACTTACATCTCTCCAAAATCTTCCAATTCGCTTTCCCAAATTAGTAACAACTAAAAATAATTAAAATTATAGTGGAATACAAACTCGACAATTATAAAATAATTTATTTAGTAAAATGAATAGTGTTAATGTTTACTTATGTTTTGCAGTTCTTTTTCGTTGTTGTGGCGGAATCCTGTTGGATTTAGATTCTGATTAATAGTTGTACTTGACTGTACTGAAATTCCTACATTTGAATGTGATATGTTGAATGGCATTTTAGATTCTGATTGTTCTATAACTGAATTTGCCTTTGGTACTATAGCTATTGATTGGTGAGACAATTTGACCAATATCCATACAATGCCGATTAATATACATATTAATAAGAAAAAAATAGTGATTATTAAATATTTTCTTCTAAATTTCTTTGAAAAATTTAGACTATTTTCTATATAATTAGTATTATTTATATCTATGTTATGTATTTCTGTGGGTCTGGCAGTTAAAAGAGAAATTTCTTCCGATTCTTTTATCACAGTACTTAGCAGTATATGAGGATCACGGGTTACTTCAATCTTTAATTTTGGAGTTATATTATGATTTTTATTATTCAACATATTTGACTTACCACCACTATATAAATAATTTATCTTAGAAGAATTTTGGTTTAACCATTCTTCATAATCTATGATTAATTTTTGTACAGATTCGTCTTTCATAAAATCACTTGCTATTTCTTTTAAAACATTAATATCATCATATTGCAATAACCCAAGTTTTTGTAAGGTTTGTAACAAGCTACTAATATCAATTATTGCTTCTAATTCACGCTTAAACTTTATTTCTTCTTTATATTTAACTTTCAATTTATCAAGTTCATCATCACGTATATAACTTTGTGATATTTGTTCAAACTGTTGTATTAACTGGGAGTACTTCTCCGTATCAGCAACCATGATGAAACTAGTTTATACACAAGCATATGCTGTGTGCCTGTGTGTCTTACACGTATATGCTAAATTATTCAACATATAATCAAGGGATTCCCCTTATTGGAGCTGTGTTTCTCCTCGCAGCCATTGGTCCAAATTCCACTGCACAGTGTTTTTGAAATGTTGTTACAATATTGTGGATATATTGAAAAAATGCTTGTTTTGTCATCTTTCTTAAAAAACCATATCAGCTTACAAACCCTGTTATCAATCAAAAAAATTAATTATTATTACATACAAAAATTTAGAAATTTTTTAATATTATAGAATATAATAAATATAGAAATACAAATATATATTAAGCAACTGTTAATTAACTAATAGAATAAAAATGAATTATTTATTTAGTTGCAAAAAATATATTTGCAACAAAATTGCATTTTATACCATTTACATGTATAAAAAAATAAAATAACTGTTAAAAATTAATATTAAAATCGCGTAATAAAGATGAAAAGATTTTTAAAAAATAAAAACGACAACAACATCAACAAAAACTCTTGTTAATGATTACAACAGATTTCAACAGGTAGCGATATAGCAGTGATACTTGAAACTCGCTTACTCACACATACACCCGTGTATTATCTTGCACTTTATTTGTAATAGCTATAAAGTTACTAACTGCATTATTCCCCCAGATATCTTTTATTTCCTTCTAACTCCTTGCAATAGCAAAGGATAGAAGATTTTCATTCAAGTGCGCGAACGGCGCCTCTACGTCACAATAACAGGTATATATAAGTAGGATGCAGCCGAAATCCGCGTTTCCATGAAATCAAACATGCGCGACGCGATAAACTTTTCCAAATAAATATTAAAAATTGGAATGAGATAAAATCGATATTAATCTTGTTTAATGCCGATTATCGAAAATATAAAAAAGGGACTGGCAAATTTTTCTTTTTTTCTCTACGCACAAAAAGGTGAATCAGCGTAAGTATAGGTAGATTGCGAGGTTCAATTAATGTTTAGTCAGAGTCTTTTTACTTTTATGTATTATTGTACACTTATAAAGTGATTCTATATCTTGTATATGACGCCGGGAATAAGTGAATTTTTATTGTCTGACTAATCTATAATGTTCATTCTTGAGAGTATATAATATATAATTATATCCGTATATCTATCTATCTATATACGTGTGATCGGTAGTTGATCCATAGACATGTTTTTCAAGGCTTTTATCAATATTATAAAGTCAACTGAGAATTTAATACGAGGACAATGTAACGTTACCGATCATATGCTAATTACGGATAGAAAAATCGATATTCAAATTTACCGCTTTTATGTAAATGATAAATATTTATTTGTCCTTATTGAGTTATCACACGAATAAGAAAGAGAAAGAAGTAACAGAAGGATGACTATATCGCATAGCGCCTAACAATTGCAAGAGAAGAAAAAAACGCTGCTGAACCTATGGATGGTGTACTGGTAGTACTCTGGTACAGTGGTACCGCGCCTGTGTACGGTAGCAGAGTAATGCATACGGACACAATATTTCAATATATATTATCCGATCTCCCTTTTTACAGCAGTTCATTCTCACATCAATCACTTCTTTCTCTGCCCCCGCAAAAGTATTTATATATTATAAAAAAATCGTCAGATGCGCGCTAAAATCCTATTCGTTCTATATAATAAGTATTGTACCTATAATTTCATATATGACATATGCACTTTTAGCAATTGCATCGTCTCTCTCTAGTCGGTATAGTTCTGTTGCACATGTTGCATCTTTGAATCCTTAAAGAGTTCTTCAAATGAGTCAGGATAGATTGGAGAAGGGGAAGTGCAGTAGAGAGAGAGAGAGAGAGAGAGAGAGAGAGAGAGAGAGAGAGAGAGAGAGAGAGAATCAAAGAGAGCAGCAGGCCCGCAGGCCGCAGGGGAGGATGCACTAGGTCATTCACGGTATCACGGTGCGCGCACGCGCCTATATACCTCACGCACGCACCGGGAAAGGAATGAAAAGGAGACAAGCTAAAGAGAAAGAGAGAAAGAAAGAAAGAAAAGGAAAAGAGAAAGAGTGTGTTGGGTTGGACAGCTCCTCTTTCTACTCCTCCAGGAATCAGGCTCTTATTCGCGCACAGCTCATGAGAGAGAAAGAGAGAGAGAGATATATACCTATACATACAACATATGCTGCAGGAGCTCAAAAACGACACGCTGGATCGCGCTATATCCATGAAGAAGGTGTTGCTCCGGCTGCTACCGCGCGCCACTATACTCTAATGCAACTGCAGCTGCTGCTGCTGCTGCTGCTGTATGTGGTAGGATGCAGTGAGGACGGACGGAGAACGAACAAGGAGAAGGAAGTGGAGAGCGGCTGGTGGAGAGAAAAAAAGGAAGAGGAGGTGCTGCTTACACACACAAACACACATACACACACATTTTTCTGATCCTTCTATTTCTCTCCTTCTTCTCCTCGGAGACTATTATGATACACACGCAGCATTAGAAGCAAGCAAAGCAAGTGTGCTTGGATATCTGTATTCTGTATATCACACATTTTAATATATCTATATATGTGTATGCCTGAGTGCGCGCGCGGCGCAAGAAAGTAATAAGAGAGAGGGAAGAGGACGGGGATAGAGTAGAACGAGCGGTGCGAGAGGAAGCAGGGTGAGAAAGAGAGGAAGAGGAGAGAGAGAGAGAGGACGTGGACAGCAGCAGCAGTGAGCGAGCCAGCCGCCAGGCATACGGATACGGTAGGCAGTAGCGTATATATATATTTATATATATACATATAGTTAGGTATATAGATATATATGTACATACACACATACACGACGACCTGCCCGCCGTCCTCCTCCTCCTCCTCCTCGTTGTCGTCGTCACCGTCGTCGAGGTCGCGCGCGCACGGCCACTCTCTACTGCTGCTGAGGAGAGCGCACCCCTATATATTACACACTTATATATCCTCTCTCACTCCTCCCTCGTGCTGCTGCTGCTGCTCTACAGGCTGCAGCCCCACAGTGGCGGGGGCGACAGATAAGAAGAGAGAATTATACCTACTCGAGGACGTGCTAAAAAAGGAGGAGCTGCTGCTGCTACTTACTTCTTCTTGATCAAGAGAAAATGAAGAAGTGGACAATAGCCGCGTTGTTCCACGCACACGCTAACTGTGCATATTAGAGAGGACGTCGACGACTACGGGGCAAGGAGGAGTATAGTGTATAGTTATAAGAAAGAGAGAAAAAGAGAGTGCTGCTGCTGTTGTGCGATATCTTCTCTCAAAGTCCGAGAGTGAAAGAGAGCGTGCGAGAGAACCAACCGACCGACCGACCGACGACGGGACGACGGATCGTCTCTCTGTGTCTCTCTGTGTGTTAAAAGTGTGTGTAAGTTAAGTGTGTGTCTTGGTTGCGTGTGTGCAGCAGCCATCCGTCGACGCAACAGCCGCCGACGACGACGACGACGACTACGAGACGCAGGATGTACCGATTAGCTGCAGATGCTACGAGTAAGCGGACTCAGGAATCCACATTTACGAGGTAATATATTGTGCTTAGGAACTTTGGAGTTGATACAGGAGCTTCTCAACCTGTCCTTAATCTACGCCCTTGAGCAATCTTAACACGCGTGAGAGGATTGCTTTTTTGATTTGATGAGGATGAGGTGAGCGAGATAGAGGACAGGGAGGAGCTGCTGTGTGTGTGTGTGTGTGTATGTGTGACAATTTTTTAATTTCTCTTAGGGTATAATAAAGAAAATTTTGGTTATTGATACTGATTGAATTTGTCTTACTAGTTGCTTACTGGAGTTGGTAGTAATACTGTGTTCGCAGTTTGTTTTAAAATGATCGGTTACTGGCTTAATGATAATGATTTCAAGTGATCAAAGTATTGGGAACGTTTGGATTTGTGCTCGATGAGTTTGTTTAAAAGTTTTCTTGATTATTTTGTTAAGAAAGAATTGGTTTATTTTCTATTTCAGAATAATAAAGTTTTGTTGGATATACAAAACTTGAGATTCACAATGGTTAGTTTTGGCAATGTAAATTGCTTCAAATTTTCAAATTTTATTTGATATAACGCTAAATTATAATTTTGTTTTTTAATTAAAATAGTTCATTTCTTATGTATTAATTGATTGACTCTAATAAAAATAAACTAGTTGTAAAAATAGTAAATTAGTTTTTAATAGTATTTAAATGTTAAGAAAATATGGTACTATTTTATTTTGAGTACATATGTTTTTACAGCTAAAAATTATGTTATTAGAATGCTAATAGTACTATATCATAGAATTTATTTTTAAATCTAAATTATGACTAATCTAAAGGGTAAAGTAATGTATTGTTTTTTATTTTGTATTGTTGTATTGTATGCACAGTACATTTTACAATTTGCAGTATTGTCTGATTTTTCAAACAGTGAATTATGATAAGATATTTTATCACTTGAGAACATTATTATAGATAAAATGTAATTTACTTAAAATTGTTTTACGGTATTAAATAATGTATTTGCAAATATATTTCATTTAAATAATAACTTGGCTAAAAAAGTAATTTAAAAATTTGTTTTATTATATCTAACAGTTTTAATGTAAATAATACAATAACAAAAACTTTTTAGAAGATGAAAAACAATTTTATCATGATAAATTAGTTTTTCAGACAAATGACTAATATCAGATAATAATTTTATTAAATTTAAAGATTTTTTTTCAATTATGTAATTTTTAATATATTATTATTATCATTTGTTTTGTTGCACAATTAAGTTAAATAATTTTATTAAAGTACTGTTTTGCAGTTTTATTTTATTTTCTTTTTTGTAATATTGCATTACATTTACAATAAAAATAAATTTTGGATCTTTTCCAAAGTTTGAAAATAAATTTGGATTTTTATCTTTCGTTAGCTTTTACAAAAATTTACGAATTATTTTTTATATTAAAAAATATTATAAATAGAAAATTTTGAACTTTTAATAAATATACTAAATATTTTCTTTTTGTTTTTAGACATGAAACCTACAGCACTGCACAGCAATAACAAAGTCCTGCAATAAAATTAATAGAATACTCAAGAGATTTTCAAAAGCTAAATGCTCGTAGGAAATAATAGATTTCAATGTCCAGTGAGAAGACCAAGTTACTGCCTTTCAACACAATAGCATACCCACGCACAGTTTTCAACTGACATAAATGAATACTACGATAATAGTTTAAAAGTTCATGGAAGTGGTGCTGTTTAAATATATTCCTTGTATCAACATATTATTCAACTTGTCAAAGTACTATGTGCACTGTGTAGCTGAGCAAAATTATTTTAATGCTCATATTTTTTTCTAGCATTGTATAAAAAAAAGATTACTACAGTATTTTCTCTATTTGAAAGGCTTTAAAAACAGATTTATATGCATGTAGAGTTATGGATAAATGCATAATACAACAAATCACAAAATTGAGTAACTTAAAAAATATTTTAAATGGTAACTACTCAAAAGATTTGTGAAAATGTTTTAAGTCCTAAGAAACTTATTAAATCTCCAGAGACCTATGCTTATAAGCGTATTAAATATAAATTAAATTTTGAACATAATGAGCATGCAAAAATTAGAGTCTTCTAATAAAACAAATTTAAAATGTCAAAAGAAAGATGAGCATCCACTTTCTCAATATTTCTCGGATGATAGAGGACAAATCTGATAACCCTAAAGCAGAAGGGTGAGTAATAATTAATTAAAATTAAAAAAAATTTTATTTAATGAATATATTATACTAAAAATAAATTTTTTCATTATAGGGTTAATAGATATGGACAACAATAGCGTCGGAGTTGTGCAAGTATTCGTGGGCGAATGGAGCGACGAATACGAGGCACTCTCCATTCGAGCCACCAAGCAAACCTCTTCAGCCGAGATCGTAGAATGTATTATAGACAGGCTCAGTCTCATTGATGGCAACCTTTCCAATGGATATGAGCTGGCTGAAGTTATCGGCAACTCCGTCGGCCAGGAGTGCAAAGAACGACGACTCGGACCCACGGAGTGTCCGGTCGCTCTTATGCTTCTTTGGCCAAAGAAAAATAACTCCCAGCAAGAATACTACAAGTAAGTTTTGTTTCAATATTTCGGAGTTAATTTTTGAGCAGAGAATTTTTAATAATGTGTTTTATCTATTACAGGTTTTACCTTAGAAAAAAGCAGCCCGATTACCTATGGTCCGATAGTAGATTTCCAATGGATCCTCAGCTGCTCAAGGACTACTTTAACCGTTTCCTGTACCAGCCACGAGACAAGGAATACCCAGATCTCTGTCAATTGCCTGACCTCAACGAGCAAACTTTGCTGGACAATCTGCGTGCGCGATTCCTTGCTGGCAATATCTACACATACGTTGGCAGTATCCTGATCGCCCTGAACCCGTTTAAGTTCTATCCGATCTACAATCCGAAATATGTTAAGTTGTACCAGAATCGCCGGCTCGGACCCGACATACCACCACACATATTTGCAATCGCCGACGCTGCTTACCATTGTATGCTCAAAGAAAAACGCAACCAGTGCATCGTTATTAGCGGGGAAAGTGGTTCAGGCAAGACAGAGTCAACAAATTTTTTGCTTCACCATTTGACCGCTCTTAGCCAGAAGGGCTCACATGGCAGCGGGGTTGAGCAAACAATACTCAGCGCTGGTCCTGTACTTGAAGCCTTTGGCAATGCTAAAACGGCACATAACAACAACAGCAGCCGCTTTGGCAAGTTCATACAGGTGAACTACAAGGAAAATGGCATGGTGCACGGGTGAGTGATTTTTTTTATCTTATTTATGCTACTATTAATGTTAATTATATTAAATTTATACAAATTGGACTCTAGTTAGTCAAAAGAAAATTGTTTTTTTTTTGTTTTGTTGTAAAATCATTAGAAGTGAATGAAATCATGCGAATGACTTATATGGGCATATGATACAAAGTAAAGAACCTTGTGAAACTCATATTTGGCTATAATTATCTTGGGATTTATCTGAATGAAATGTTTATTTCTTTTAATTGCAAGAAATTTTTATCAAAATTATTTTATTTAAAAATTCAAATTTAACTGATATTGCTGATTTTTTTTTTATAATAAATAATAATTTTTTTGTTGTAACATATTTTATAATGTCTTATTTTTATCTTATATTGTATTAGTTTAAAAATTAATGAAACTTATTTGATTGTTCAACAGTGCTGTGGTACAGAAGTATCTCCTCGAAAAATCGCGAATCGTCTCGCAGGGGAGGAACGAGCGAAATTACCACGTCTTTTACTATCTGTTGGCTGGGGCGAACGAGCAGGAAAGGCAGGTCTTACACCTTCGAAACGCCGAATGGTACAATTACCTAAATAAGAGCGGCTGCTATGGTCTTGAGAATATCGATGAGAGGTATGAGTTTTCAAGGCTGAAGCAGTCTATGGAGATGGTCGGTTTTACACCAGAGAAGCAAAGGCGACTTTTTGCCGTTCTGTCAGCAGTGCTGCTACTTGGTAAATTGCTTATCTTATTTAATTAAATATTTTAATCTCGGTATGACGATGGAGTTTAATTATCTTTGTACTTTCAAAGGAAACGTCGAATTCCAACCGAGAAAGTCTTATCACCATCACGACGAAGCTGTGGGTGTAAAGAATCCGGAAGTAGTTGCGCTCATATCGGAACTTCTTAGAGTAAAACAAGACACTCTTCTTGCTGCACTTACGGCCAAGCGAGCGAGAGCTTCGGGAGAAACTTTAGTTATTAATTATAGACTTCCTGAAGCAATTGCAGCTAGAGATGCTATGGCCAAGTGCTTGTATGGTGCTCTTTTTGATTGGATTGTTTTACAAGTGAGTATCTTTGGTGATAAAAAAATTTAATTTTGTCATTTTCTTACTACTTTTAAACTTAAATCTTTTATAGGTAAATCACGCGCTCTTATCGAAAAAAGATACTTTAAGGGAACATCAGGGAAATAGCATTGGTGTTTTAGATATTTTTGGTTTTGAAGATTTTAAAACTTGTAATAGTTTTGAACAACTCTGTATTAATTACGCCAACGAACAATTGCAACATTACTTTAATCAGCATGTCTTTCAATATGAACAACGAGAGTACAGGAAGCAGGATATTAGGTGGACAGATATTGGTTACAGTGACAATTCTGGCTGCTTAAATCTAATAGAGGGTAAACCAAACGGTTTACTTTGTTTATTAGATGATCAATGCAAGTATGTAATATAAAATTCTTCATTTTATTTAAATTTTATTAAATTAATATTTTATATAAATAATAATATTTTTACGTTATTATTTGGTAGTTTCCCTGGTGCCACAAACGAAACGCTTCTCCAAAAGTTCAATTCGGTCCACAAGGACAATCCGTTTTATGAAGCTCCACAACGAAGAGAAGGAACATTTGTCGTTCGACATTATGCAGGGGCAGTGAAGTATCAAGCAGCTAATATGAGGGAAAAAAATTTAGATCTTATGAGGCCAGACGGTGTAGTCGGAGTGTTAAAAAATTCGTCACTTGCATTCGTACGAGAATTAGTAGGCGCTGATCCAGTAGCAGTCTTTCGATGGGCTATACTTCGAGCCTTTTTCCGCGCTCATTTCGCATTTCAGGAGGCTGGAAGAGCGCATCGACACGGACGAGGTGAGTCAATTTTTCTTTTTTCTAATTTTTTAAACATTTTGATTTACTAAATAACGAGAAAAAATAATTTTATTTTAAAGCTGATGGAAATAAAACGTCTGTACAGAATAGGTACAGAACTCCAAATGAAAATGTCATCAGGTAAGATTCATAAACTATTTTATTCATTAAAAATATTAAGATTACAATAATTCTAAAAATAACTAATTTTATATTTTGATCGATATTATCGGGTTTATCCTATCCGTTATAGAATGAATTATTATTTATAACTATAACTTTTCAAGACTTGGTGTGTATTAATATTTCATTGCATAAACTCATCTGCAATTGACTAAAATAATGCATTGAAAAAAAAAAAAAATAAGTAGAGTAGAATTAAAGGTGTACAAGATTAAATAATACAAAATCAAAAGATGATGACACTCATATTGTCCAAATTGTCTTTTGCCCCTGTAGCCATCTTGTGACGTTATCAGCAGTGAATCTAACTATTAACCGAATAGCGTAAGTGGTTCTTCGACCCACTTTATGTGTATACCTGTTTAAAGACCTTTTCTCCTATTTTTTTCCATTTTTTAACTTATTTAATCGCATTATCAGATTTTCTATGGCAGCATCAATGCCACTTTCATTTGAATGTATATCAAAATCCTTTATTTTATCCATTCTCACAAAAAACTTTATAATAGTTTTATTTTTTAAGTTTGACTTCTTCTATTGTTACATGTTGTATGTAATTAGAATGTAGTTTACTTCAAGACTACATATTGATAATTTGACGGTACATTAATAAAATTCATTGCACATGATCACGTTACAGTATATTGTATCATACGATGAACCATCGATGCATGATTCTAATGTACCACAATAATTGTGACATCATCATTTAATCAGATCATTATTGTCATCATCATTATTAGTAACTTGAAAAATACTACATCATCAGCGAACGTAACAACGATGAAATAAAAATTTTAAAAGGATACTTATAACGTAGGTCAAAGGTGGGGAAAAAAAAAGGGTGTGTACTCTGGTGATGCGTGTATGTATTTATGTGTGTGTGTGTGTGTAAAGCGAGCAAGCGAACGATCGAATGCCTGCCGAGCCTGCAATAATGCAGCTCGTCGCTAAAGCATGAGAGCGTAATTTTCTTCCAGCTCGCACAAGCAGTACGGCCGACTGGGCTATCAGAGACAGCAGCGCGGTGGCCAAGGTCAGGCCGGCGCGGCCGCGAGCGCCCTTACACATAACAGCGACAGCCTTAACAACAATCATCACCACCACCACCATCACCATCATCACCATCACCATAACAACAACAACAACAATAACAACAACAACAATAATAACAACAACAACAACAACAATAGGCTGTCGTGGCCACAGTTTCGAAGCGTTAATCAAGCGGGCGGGGCCGCGTCGGGCAGAGGCCCATCCTCAAGGCTGCCGGCTCCGGTGGTCGGCCGTGACCATGAGCTGCAGATGCAGCAGGGCGCGAGATGTAGGCCGGGCAAGTTCTTGCTGAGAGACGAAGCTAGCGTCATGGAGCGCGCTAATCAAATTGTCATGTATGTAGCGGTTAATTCGTAATACCGCCTTCGTGCACGTGCGTGATGCTCTCTGTCTCTTTTTCTTTAGCATATTTTAGACGCGAAATATATTTTTTTTTTATTTGGGTATGCTCGTTGGCTTATTGTAAAGTAAAGATATGTTATATTATATCGGGAGAAGGCGATTAGATTGCGAGCGTTATTTTTGTTTATTGGTTTGTTTACAGCGTTTAAATTTAAATAAAAATTAGCTTAGAGCTATATTAGAATAGATGTGTGAAGTATGTGTAAAGGAAAATGACATAGCTTTAGTACGTATGATTGTAAATTTTTAGAAATTATAATTTTACGCTTTGATAATTTTATTGAGCATACCCAATTGTAGTATATTAAACTCGCCAAGATAATTATAAATAATCAGTTATTAATTTTTAAAAGAATCCTTTTGAAAAAAAAGAAAGAAATGTTTTAATATGAAAAAATCTATGTAATATCTACTTTTGTAATATTTTAATAATGTACTTAAAAAAACTTGGCGAGTTCTGTAGCTTATGCGTATACTTAAAATTTTCTTGCAAAGGCAGAATATATATTTATTTAAATTAGATTGAGAGCTACGCACACGCATACATCTACACATTCACACAAATTGACACACACACACACACACACACAACAAGTGCACACGCTCGGTAAAAATGTTAAAATTTGGGTGCTTCCACTATTTCCACACTTGGTCGTAATATAAAAACAGCGATTTTTTTTGTATTATTAGCGTGGCGTAGTTATATGCTTGTACGAATAAGGGTGAAGGATGATTTTTTTTTTTTCTTTTAAAATTTGCACTCACATTATAGGTGCGAGTATATTATGTAAATAGGATACACACACACTGCGTAGTTATTAATGATATATAATATAGGTTTTCGAATATATCAAGGGTGATATATATCTTCTTGCAGCGTGTCGTAGTTTATGCACACTCCGACCTCTCCTCATCACAACGCGCGAATCCGATACTGTTCACGCTTAGTAATAATCTCTAAATTAGTTATATCGCTCTCATTTTGTCATCGCGTCATCATCATTATCACGACGTTTTCCCCTTGATTTCATCCACTTCACAGACCTATACTCATTTCACTCACTCTCTATCTCTGTATCTAAAATCCTAGCAAATATAGCTGCGATAGTACCGTGCATGATAAACGCTCGTCGACGAATTGACTTGCAGGGGATCTGTTTCCCCTTGTTGATTTTAAAGAGTCAAATTTGTTCATTGGGCACTAACTGTACGGATTTTTTTTTTTTTCATTCATATATCTACTCTGCATGCTTTGTACTAAAATTGTAGGAAACATTAGGTTTATCTTCTTTAGAATTTAATTTATCATGTTCGCCAATATTAGAAATGGCTGTATATAATTTTATTTCTTTATCATTATTGGGCTGATGTAATATTTCATACACGTACATATAATTTCATGCCAATAAATTTAGCATTTTTTTTTTCGCGACTGTAGATCTATAAGTTCATATAACTTTTTCAGATTTTTAAGCTAAGTTATTTTTGAAAAGATAATAAATTGATCACCATATTTTTGCACACAGTTGAAATAATATTGAAACTTTTAGAATTGTAACAATCATGTTTTAATGCTACATTTATGCACAGTAATTTAGTAAAATTAATAATTTTAAAATTAAATTAATAAGGTGGCACTTAAAAATTTGGGAATGTGTATAAAAAAAAAATTCTCACGCGTCTTACTATTTTTTTCTTATTAACTTATTCAACGTGAATTGAAAAATTTAAAAATTTAAAAAAATAACTGCATAAATAATTTATTTATCAAAAAAATTTTGTTTTCAATCCACGTTTATTATGATAAACTTTCAACTGTGTAATTAAATCTCCAAGCCCAAGTACATCAATCATATAAGAAAGGCAATACAATTTATGTACCTGGGTGTTAAAGAGAAAGAAAGAGCAGAATAAAAACCATCAACAATGGAATAATTTTTTTCCAACGAATTACTACTAATCCAATCATTTATATTTGACTACAGGAAAAACAAGTCATTCCGACCACGTGAGCGTGGCAAGAAAGGTCTAAAAAATTTACAAACGGTCAAGACATTGGCAGGCCGAACTCAAAGCTATGGTGCAGGCGGTGGACCAGGCAAGGCGCGAAAACAACCAATGACCGTATCAGCTCAGTTCCAACAGAGTTTGCACAGCTTGATGGACACTCTAAACCAGGCAAATCCTTTTTTCATCCGCTGCATCAAGAGTAACGCGAATAAGGTGCCAAATGAATTTGATGAGGAGACCGTACAGCGACAACTCAGGTGAATATTCGTTAATGAGTTAGCAAGTGTCAATTTTCACTGTAGTAGATTATATAATAATAATAATTTCATAGGTACACTGGCATGCTCGAGACGGTGAGAATTCGACAGGCAGGTTTTAACGTACGTCTCACCTACGAAGAATTCATCCAGCTTTACCGGATGCTGCTGCCCAAGGGTTTGCTGAGTACACGTGCCGATGTACGAGACTTTCTTCTCACTCTCAATCTCAATCGCGACAATTATCAGCTTGGCACTACCAAGGTCTTTCTTCGCGAGTCTGAGAAAATCAAGCTCGATATTGAACTTCATCAGCAAATCATCACTAGTATCACGACAATTCAGAAATGGTTTAGGGCATGTCTTGAACGTAGACGATTTCTTAGGCTTCGCAATGCTGCGGTTCTTATACAATCATTCTGGCGTATGTGCACTGCTCAAAGACTTGCCAGGACACTTAGGACTCGTGTTGAAGCAGCTACACATATACAGGCAGCTTGGCGAGCTTATAAACAACACAAGTGGTTTAAGAAGTTTCGACGATGTATCGTTAAGTTTCAGGCCTGTGTGCGTGGTTATAATGTTAGAAAGACTTTACCTGAGCTTAAGAAAAAGAGGCGGGAAGCGACAATCAAAGAACAGCGAGGGTGAGTTTTTATTTATTCTATTTTTTTTTTCTTCTTTTTAAGCTTAGTAGTTTTTAAGTTTTTTTTTTTCTTATATTTGTTAGTATGACAGAGATTAATGAAATTATTGATTTTAGGTCTCACGCCCAAGAATCGAATTCCATTGCGGTAGTAGAAAATCACTTTTCATCACAACGATCAGAATTTAATAATCGAATAACTCCTATTAGGTAAAAATTTATATTTATTAGATAAATCTTACTAAAGAAAAAAAATTTGGATAAAAAAATTGATGTTAAAATTTTTTTTTATAGAACCGAAAATAGTTCTCACTACGAAACGATGACCGATACGAACGTCGCGTTTTCGAAACGTAAAGTTCTGGTGCAACGACGGATTTCGAACGACACATCGCCTAAGATGTCAAATAGCAGCGATACTTATCCATACACCGAAAGCAACAATACAAGTAGTGACAATCAGCATCAACACAGGAAAGGCAGTCTTGAAAGCCTAGCCAGTTTGCAAAGTTACGAGTCCCACGTGTCGGTGGAATCTTCGGAATCACACCACTCGCATGCCGACAACAACGTGATTGCCCAGCAGCCTGTGCCAAAACCAGTCCCAAGCACACGCATAAGACGCAGCGGTGTCTCGAGTGTCCTTGAGCAGCAGACTAGCCAGCATACATCTTCAACGATGAGTCGACTGTCATCTTCAACGAGTCGACGTACCGATAGCTCGTCCACAGGATTTAGCGATGGCGAGACCGATGTAGAAACGCCAAGCGCGGTGCATAGTGCACCACCTGTTTTCAACGCCAGCTTACCTTCTTTCCCGAGCCCGCGTGATATCAAGTATCATCAGCGCCATCAGACTCCACCGCCAACCGCAACAAGCGCTGCTACGGGAAGCAGCGCGAGTACTAGTCTCAGCCACATGGCCAATTCAAGCTCAGACGTGTGGCATAAAAGGCCAGAGTACGGCAGTGATTTTAGCGGAGTACCTCAAGTACCACACAAGCCAACAATCACACGTTCTGCCAATGTTTCACAGCCTAGACACTTGTGCGATAGTATGGTTGAGCAGGAACGGCTTCACAGGGTCGAACGAATTAGTAAGTCGGCTACAAATGTGCCTGCTTCGACGACGCTCAAGCTAGATAGTCCACTTAAACGCGAGCAGAGGCGACTCGTTGAAAATGAAGCTGCGTTAGTAGCACCTATTACTCTTGCTAAACGTAGCGATCAGAGTTACACCAAGGAGGCAAAGGACTACGGTTTATTGAGAAGACAAAATTCTGAGGCTGATGCGATCCTAGCCGAGGCAGTTTCTGCGACAGCTAAAACGTTGGTACCACAAAAAGAGAAATCTGAGCCTGATGTTCCGGTAAATATTTGTTAAATGCTATAATTCAACAAACATTTCTTGAAATACTAAAAAAATGAAATTAATAATTTTGTAATTTTTACAGGTGAGAAGTGCTCGACGAAACAGGCCACCACGAGAATTGCAATGTCGATCGATGGGCGAATCGGTGAGCGAAGCCACGACTGAGGCACGTAATGTGCTACTAGGAACGATTAAAGAAAGTGATCTTGTAAAAACTAATGCCTGGTCACATAAAGAAGAGCCAGTTAAACCACACGAGACAGTGTCGCGCACTGTCACTGACTGGCCTGTCAATAAAAAAGATGCACCCCACTTTAAACCCCAGTCTAAACGTACACGTTCTAATGCAATCACAAGCATTGAGCTACGGCGACGAAATAGCGATCCTGCATCGTCTGGTCTGGATGACGACAAGGGTAATGCAAATACAAATCGATCTGAATGGAAAGGTGACGTGTTTCATCATGCTGGTCATCAGTTTAAAAAGATTTTGAGGTATTCTAAGGATGACGTATGTGTTTGCTGTCATGAGAAGATGGATGCCTTTGTCACACAGGTATTATAATTTTTTTTAATTTAAATTGTCAACATTTTAAAAATTGAGCATTGTAGAAAAAATTAATAATTTTTGCATAATTTTTATTGCAGGGTTACAAGTGTCTTGGTTGTAAACAGTCTTTCCGAGTAAAATGTATTCAGAATGGTGGCGTTTTCAAAATGCCTTGCATAGCCGTAAATACTCCAAATCGTAGAAACAAACGAAAACCACCGAGGACACCGTACGATCAGGTCAAACAAGCTGTAGTCTCGAAGTTCAGTTTAACGGGAACGTCTGCTTTCTCGGATAGCACGGATAAAATCATTTCAGATTGGAAAGAGCTGGCGCTTATGCAAGACTTTATTACAAAGAAAATTTATGCCATGGAAAGTCAAGACGATGGCAAGAAACCTCCCAGTGAAGTCGATCGGGTTTTCAAGCAAGCGCTCAAAAAATTCAAGGATGATCTTGTGATTACGTATAGTGTAGCCATACAACAGGGTATCGAAGGCAATATTAAATACACAGACCTAATTGCCAACTTTTTGCATGTCATGGAGACCGTGTGTAAGCAAGAAAACTTGAAGGAAGATTTCCCACTGACGATGGGAGTTAACGCCTTCAGGGGCTTTATGAATGAATTTATGACGCTTGCTAAGACCGAGTCGATGGAGAAGCAGAGTAAGAGCAAACGCAAGAAGGAAAAGAAAGAGAAGCGAAAGCAAGAGGAACCGATCAAGCATGGCAATCACATGTTCCAATTGACAATCATTAATATTCCGACTGCCTGTGAGGTCTGCACGTCCTTCTTCATGTGGCCTATTGAGCGAGGGCTCATATGTCAAAGTAAGTAACTCTTTTGAAAAAAATTGGAAAATTCTATGAATAATATTTTTGTAATGAAATTTAATTACTTTTTTAATTTACACAGATTGCAAATTGACATGCCACAAAAAATGTTATAATCGTGCAACACCGGAGTGTGGCAAAGACGGCATACCACACGACGCAAATACACGCAAAGTCTTCGGTGTGCCTCTTTACAAACTTGACTGCGGTGATGGAAAGGTGCCTCTAGTTGTCGATCGACTCATCACGACCATCGAGATGCATGGCCTTTACACTGAGGGCATATACAGAAAAAGCGGTGTCACTTCGAAAGTGAAAGAACTGAAGGCCAAAATGGATGAAGGCGATCTCGAGAAGGTTGACTTTGAAAATTATCAAGTTCACGTACTTGCAGCCGCACTCAAAAGCTTTTTCCGAGACATGCCTGAGCCCTTGCTTACATTTGAGTACTACGATGATTTCTTACACGCTGCTAGTCTAACAGAGTCTCAAGATAGAATCAGGTAAATAATAATTTTTAAAAAAAAATTTTATTTTTTTATCAGAATTTTAAATGGTTTTCCTTACCTTTATTGTAGTACACTCTTTGCAATTCTCAAGAAGCTACCAAAACCGAATTTCGATTTAATGGAACGACTAATTGTGCACCTTGCAAGAGTCGCTCTTCACGAAGTCGATAACCGTATGTCACCCTCGGCTCTTGCTATCGTCTTTGCACCATGTATTCTCCGCACCAACCGAACCTTACCTGCCCAAGACTCGTTACAAGACGTAGGCCGACAGACTAAATGCGTGGAAACGATTGTTCACGAAAAACTGCGCATTGTCAAGACGACTCTTGCTGACATTAATACTCTCGACTCGGCCTGCCATTCGGCCACACATCGGCTCTCTAGTCTCAGGTCTTCGAAAATATTTAGTCCCGAGGAACTGAGTTCAACATTGTCAAGTGTTGTAGCTGGCAGGGCTGCCAGTGGTGCTGCCACAAATGACCCTGCCGAGCGAGACAGAGAAGATGAGGAGGAAGCCCTGGTTGGTCATATACAAGAAATACAAAAAGAAAAAGCCCTGCTTACTTCGACTCTGCCCAGTCTTACGAGAGCCTCCTCCGATGACGATTTGCTTCTCTCAGCAACAGACCTTGATGATGGATCGCTCGATGATCTTTTACCTTCAGCCGGTGAGTTACTGATTTAGTTATGATTTTATTTTTTCTATATAATTATAAAATTTGTGTAAAATATTTTATAAAATTGGTATATTTTTTTGTAGATGGGCTTGTCAGAAAGAAAACCATCCAAAGACAAAGTTCAGCGGATAGCAGCTTTCCAACGATCATCAACGTTGACGAGGATATGGTGATGGTATGATCGACAAAGAAGGTATACAAAACGTCTTCTTCTCGTTGATCAAAAAGTCAATCCACTAATAAAACTTGGTTGTTCGACTTAAATGGACAGGCTTTTTGTGATGCCTATTCCCCTTCGTATGATGTTCATAGTTAAATATGTGAACTGTAAACTTGGTCGACTTATCTTCACTCACTGACAGTTGAATGTGCTGTAAAAAAAAAAAGAGAAAAGATATGTGTATCTGTACATATACATAGCATCAGAACGCACTACTTTTTTTTTTTAAATCTAATCTTAGAAAGCATTCCTCGTCGAAGACTGTCGTTCGCATGCGAGCGATTACACCACGTCGAGTCACGAAAGACTAGCCTTTTGTCGGTGTGTCGCTTCGCCCTTGTTCTTCTTTTTAAATAGAAATAACCCGCCTTGCAACAAATGCGAATTTATTGTGACTCGCGTCGCGATGGTAAAACGTATATTTTTTTGTAAAGACGGAACAGAGATTAGATGCAAGCGTGATAAAGAGGATCGACGTGTTATGCGCCTAGAATCAAGTGATTGTGCGAATGTGAACGAATGAAAAGAAAACAAACAAATACACGGCGAGCCATTTTTCGGTGTCCTGTGCTATTTTTTTAAAAATTTCCCCTTTTTTATTTTAAGTAGGCATTACTTGTCTAGTTTTTCTTGTACGAACAAAAATAAAAAAAAAAAATGTTTAAGATTATATGATGGAGATAGTGGACTTACAATGTAAACGACGGTTTATGGAGAGATGAACGATAAACCAAAATATTTAGCGTGTACATAATTAATCTGTTACTATATATATTATATTGTTGCGATTTTTGCGAACGACGTTACCAAGTTTCTACTATTTCATTTCCCGTCGATTATAAGAACTTAATCTAATTATGAAGCAATCGTATATAGCCTATGTGGATTAACTATTTTTTAGCGTGCTATTGTCCCCCCCCCCCCCTCCACCCCACACGAACTTCATCTTCCAATTATGCTTCCCCTAACCCCTGTATAAAAAGAAAAACCTTTGCGCGTGCGTAAGCGTTTTTTGTATATTTATTATATATACAAAATTATATACGTTTTTTTAAATATATAAACATATTATATATATAGACGTAAGAGAGACCACTCGCAGGGCGCAGAACTGATTGATTTTTTTTTCTTCTTTTGTTTTATTAATTCCAATGTTGTATCCAGAACTTTCGTACGTTAGATGTCTACATAATATACGGAAAACTAGGATAAAAAATATAGAGAAAATGGAATATGAATAAGTTCGATGCTTTTATTTATCTTTAGCTTAAATTTTTAAGTATTTATATTTTATAAAAATATTTTTTTATTATAATGTAAGGTACAATTGAAACGAATTTATAGTTTGGACTATTCAAAAATGTTATTTGTTGTATATACAGCAAACAGAATTTTTTTTCTTCTCATTTCTCGTTACATTAATCTTAATGCATTGTTCGATTTAATTAAGTAACAGTGTAAATAATACATTTTATATTTAATTGATTAAAAACAAGAGATTTTATTAATTTTAATTCCAATCTAATATTAATATACAAATGAAAAACCTTTTAAATTTAGCCAAATTTTACTTATCTGGCAATTTCTTACTTATTCTTATTCCCCATTTTTCAGTTAAAAATTGTTTTTTTCTTTTTATTAGAAAACAAGTCGATCTCGCACATCCTTGTCGTTGATCGATGATTGTTCTTCGTTTGACTCAATAAACTTGAGCAAACAAACTTTTAATCACGTAATCACTGATGCATTTCCGTTTTCAGTCCATTTAGTTTCGATGACAAAGAGACTAAACTTATAGACGTATTAGCGTGCACAAAAATAAAAAAAAAAAAATCGGAAAGATATTTTAGCTGAGCTATTACGAAGAATAAGGCTGTTTTTGCGGAGATTCAAATACTATTATATATGTTTTAGTTCTGAATAATAATAAAAAATAAACAAAACATCTCTAAAAAAAATTTTATACTCCCTGCGATATAGCAAATGATCAAGTATCATTTATGTAAAAAAGAATTTGCGCATTTTGTTATTATTACTATAGATTAATTACGGATTAAAATGACTTTATTTTTATCCAATTTTTATCTCATTATATTAATTTGTTAAAAATAAATAAATGAAAAAAAAAAAAGAATAAATTGCTTCGTGATGATAAAACTATAATTTTATTTTCTCTCTCATAAAACTATGGCAATAAATGTATTTACATAAATTGTGATAAATTTAATTCAAAATCAATCAAATTTATAGTTTACAAAATAAAGTGTCAAAAAAAGAAGAAGAAGAGGAAAAAAAGAACTATAATTACAGCTAACTAATAAATTATCTTGTGTCACATCACTATAACTCGAATGAATGTTACAATGAATGCATATATATAAAAATTATTTGAATAAATTTTATTTTTCAATATATAATAAATGAAAAAAAAAAAATAAATATATTTATAAAGTTGTGTCATAAGTCATTTTAATTGATTTCTCCAATTTTGACTTTAACAACTACATTATTAACAAAATTAAGATTTCGTCAAAAGTCAAGCTGGTTCTTTGCAGTAAAGTGTATAGTCTACAAGCAAAAAGTTGGAAACTGGTTAGAGGATGATCATCGGTTGTTTTGAAGAAAATCCTGAGAATAAATAAGAATCAACATAGCAAATAAAAGTGTGTAAATGGTCCAAGGTTAGACTTAAAATGTTAAATCTTTTAAATCTTGTTCTCTTTTAATTCTTAATTTATATAAGTGGTACCAGGTGTAATGGATAATTAAAAAATTTAAAAATTTTTCGAGTTTAACACGATAGATCCAACCAATGATTTTTTAAGGTTTGGGTCAAAATAATTTCGAGTTGCATTAGTCTGATTTATATTTCATAATTTACTTTCGCGAAATGCTTTAAATCACCTGCTTTGAAAATGAGTCATTAATTTATGATTGTGTAAATTGCAAAAATTAATTGGTAATATTTCTTTAATTGATTTTTATTGTGAAATAAAAAGAACTCATTTAAAATATTTATTTGAGCTTTATATTAGGTTTCATATTAATTTTCAAAAATAAGTTTTTGTTTTATTTTGTAAAGTTAATAACATTGGAATAATTTATTAGGCTTTTTAATTGAAATATTTTTTTTTTTGATAAAAATCAGAACGAATAATTTGCAGATAGTAATGTAATTATTCGTAATTGCAATTAAAATTTTGATAACCCATTTGATTAAAAAAAAATCGTTTATTAATAATATAGTCTGCTTACAAAACGCCTATAAAGCTAAAATGAAAGAGCTTACTTAATAGGGCTAATATTATTTCTGTACTAATTATCGAACATTTGCTGTAAATTAATTCGTTGAAAAAATTAACGTTTTTTTTTTTTTTTCGTTTACATTAAAAGCTCGAAATATTGCAAGAGAAAATAAGGGAGAGCTTTTTACGCAAAAAGTACCTTTTAGCAAACTAAATCGTTTTTGGTTAATTGATCGTTTAAAAAAAAAAAAAGTAAATTCGCGAGATAATTGGCAAGGATGGAAGGGGAGCCTAATTTCATTATATTAGAGACACTTGAAGAATATTCATTTTTTGGTAATAAAAAAAAAATTGACTAATTACTCGACACCATCTATAAGTTTATTACCAAATGCCAGGTGCTATTAAAAAATCATTTAAGCTTATAGTAGTCCACTTTACCTTCATGAAAAAATAAATTTGCTCAAAGGTCACGAAAGAGTTGTAACTATACATATAAGTACACGAACAAAAGTCCGATGTCAAGAGAGAAAAGATTAACGAAATGAGAAATAACGTTGAGCTAAAGGTAATAGAGGGACCAAAGTAAAACGAGTAAAAATAATGAGAGGTAGTATGTGTGTATGTATGTGGTGTTGGAATAGCGAAAGGGTGAGAGAGTAGTAAATCCTTTCCTGGGTAAAATCGCTTTCTTTCCTATACTTCCAAGCCTGTGTCGCTTACCTATATATATTCTCTTTTTCGTTTCTTCCAATTCTCTTTCTCTCTTCCACTCTCTTTCTTATTTTCCGCTGAAATTCGTCTAATTGATTGCCCGATAAAAATGACCGCGTTTACTTGCAAGCTCGTATATATATAGATCGAACAATTTCCTTTTTATTTTCAAATTCCGATTGTCGTCGTTCTTTCATCAAATTTATAAATCAAAATTAATTTGAGCTTTGCAAGTTGCCTTTTTTTTTACTTATTATATAGCTATATGATTGTATGTGTTAAGTGTATACTTAAGCTTTTATATTATATTTACACTTTTTATTTATTTAGTAAAGATAACTAGTGTTTTCTACTGCTTACTTGGCTGATAAATTAATTTGCGTTCTCTGAAATTTACTTTAACGTACAAGAGTTACAACTCCATTTTCTGTGTTTAAACTGAAAATAAGTTTAAAAGTTTTTGGGGTTCGTATAGGTATATAAAATGAGCTTTGATCGAGTGTATAGTAGGTAAAAGCTGTTTAATTTTCGCTGCTAGCAATAAATCCGAAAATCGATTTAACCCTCGGAAATTCTTGGAATAACTGTACTATGCTGTGTGTGTGTATACATTAGATTTTCCGATATAAATTTTTTTTTTTAATGTAGGGGTATAGGATAAGCTGTTTTTAATGGATTATATAAAAGACAAAAAATAATAAATAAATAAAAAAAAAAAGAAAATATATAAACTTAGAAAATTGGAGCATAAACGTCGTTAAGTTCTTTTGAAACTGGCCATTTTTTTTTTAGCTCGTTCAATTTATAGCTGAGAGAATAAACACTTTCAACGGCTTAGATATATCCCGTAATTTTCAAAATCGTTAAGGACGAAAAAAAAAAAGTAAATGTGAAGGTAATCAAGTACGAAGTGAAAACTTACCGGCAATTATTGGCTCTGAAAACTCAAAAGTTTATTTCTTTTGCTCATTAAAAATTTTTTTACGACTTTAACGTTTTTTTATGCCAACGTTAATTGGTTGAAACTCTAATAACTTTTAAGTTGTTTATTAAAATAAACAAAAATCAATGCTTTTATTTATTTAAGTTTTTAAATAATTTTCTTTTATTAAAACTTATTAATCAATATCAATCAACTAATAAATTTTAAAAAATCTTTCAAAATTTGATTGAACATTAAACATTACAATTTCAGACTTTCCAAACAAATCATATATAATATATTCATACGTGAATTTCATAGGAGAAAAAATTTTCCAAACTCTTCAACACACATTCACACACACATATACTATTCCCAGAATACCAAGCACTCAACTTTGTCAATCACTTAAATCTCCAAACATTATATCAGTACCTCAAATCCTAAACACACATATATATATATATATATATACATATATACAGTAACCGCATATCTGCAACTGACAATCACAAACGCCAATTCCAGTCGATACATATATAACTTCACTTCAAATTATTACATCTATCATTTCTCAACAAACAGTTTTAAAAGTTTACTTCAAAATCCCAACAATAAACATACATACACACAATTTTACTTCTATAGCTTAACAAAATAATCCAAAATATATAATAAAATATAAAATTCTCTTAGATTTCAACAAAACGCCCACACAATTTATTTCTATACTCTCGAGTCCTAACTTTCCATGTCATTACTATATAGATATATACCTATATGCCCATAATTTTCCTAGAGAGAGAGAGAAATCGTGCTTGGTCATAATCTCAAAGTAGAAAGCTCCAACTGCTCATGAATAATCTTCGCTTTTTTCCGGGTAGGAGAAGAAAAAAAAAAAGAAAAAAGAAAAAGAAAAAGATCGTCGTGAGAAGCAGCAGCATCTTACAGAACGTCGATAAACGCTGACAAGGGGGGTTTTAGCTCGACCCTTATACGACAAATCACGTGTGTGTGTGTGTATGTGGGTGTGTGTGTGTGTGTATTTCTATATACGATGTGCGGGCTAAGAAAAGACTGGTAAAAATATATAGAAGAGGTTCTAAGAGAAATAGAGGAGGTAAACCATAAGCAAGAACGCAGTAGACCCAGAGGCAAGATTGGACTGGTATTAAGGCGACGTTGTGTCTTTGAGGTGGGTATATATAGGCTATAATGTTAACGCTTACACGGCTCGCTGGGCCTCGTTATATATCCTATGTAAAATCTACCCAGTAGTGTTGGTGTAATGCGCCTGAGGTGATTTGCTTCTGGTTTGTGTTACGGAATCTTCTCTGTAGTTTTGTTACAAATTTTCTTTTTTCTTTGACAAAAACAAAGGGATTTTTTTTTTTGCACTTGGATAGGTAAAAGAGGACGTTGTAGGGTTTTTTTAATTTTTCAGTAGAAAAGGGAAGAGTTGGATCAGACTAGATATAATTTTTTTTTTTTTTTTTTTTAAGAGATGAGTAATTTGAAAAAGTAAAGTTTTTTGTTGTCAGATTTATTTATTTTAGTTATGAATTTTGTTGATACTTTATTTAAAGTTATAAAAAATAATAAATTTAGTATAAAGTAAATTTATTGTATAATAAAAAAAAAATCGAATTGTATGAGAGAGCATTGTTATTTGTAAAAAATATGTTTTTAAAAAAAAAAAAGATGTAACTTGAGTTAAAAAAAAAAAAAAGCTATTACAATGCGCATATAAAATCTTGTAAAACGAGCCATGAGTACAAAGTAATATATTAACAAAGTCATAAAATTCAGAGAGTAAAAAAAAATTTTTTTTTATTTTTATTTCAAAAAAATAAAATATTGTTTTATATTACAACTACTATTACAAACTTTAAAACACAGAGTATAATATATGAATAAATTTAATTTAACCATATAGTCGAAAAGTTAAATTAAACTGAATAATATACAAAGTTTTATTATAAAAATTTAAACTAATTATACAGTGTAATTATGCTGTAACTATAGTTGTCTTTTTTAACTAAATATTTAACATTTTGTACTACTTTATTTTTTTATTAATTTAACATAATTCAAGATTATATGCCTCACACAATAATCCTCTCCAAACTTTTTGTTCTCTCTCTTTCTCTCTTTTACACATAATAACTCGGAAAATTCACAAATTTACAATGAACATTTGTAAAATATTTGCATAGTTTTCATACACTTCACACATTACATAGGTACACACACACTACCAAAATCAACCAATCCATAAACTCCAATAAAACAAAAAAAAAAAAATCTAAAATAAAGTCAAACAAAACCCATAGTCAAATTCATCCTACATCACCTCAAATTATTCACAGAGCTTTCAAAATCGTAACTTCACGTCACATAGTAGGTACACACAGGTACATACACACACAGAACATTGTCATTTTCCAATCTATCGAATGCCGATCACGCTCTCAGGTCACCCATTCTCCCTCCCCCCACCCCACCCTCCTTCTACAATTTCTGGTTGCTCTAATCGGACCCAATTGAATTTCCAGAGGCGCAGAGTAGTCGCGATTGCTTGCTTGCTTGCTTACAGAAGGAAGGTGGAAGGAGAGAGTAAAGATAGACAGGGGTTTAAAGCCGCTAATGCGATGCGGAACAGGGTGCAGAAGGAGGGTGGGGGAGGGGCGGGTATGCGTTGGGTTTACTGCAAGTCGGACGGTAGTAAGTCTCTGAGGTTGAAGAGAGAAAAAGAGATAATCTGGAAAAAGCTCACGGCCGATAAGTCACGTCTCCTAGGCTATATACCCCTTTCTTTCCTTCTCTTTTCCTTCTTTCCTTCTTTTTCTTTTTGCCTTCCTTTATTTTTTTATTATTCTTTTTTTTTTTCGAGCAAGCACAAACGTACATACACACTATGCTTGTTTATTCGGCTGGTAGATCGGTCCTGGCGTTGGTTGGTATGGTAGTTGGTTGGTTGGTTGGGTATACGCTTTTTCAAACTGGGTCGCCTCGACGAGGCTGAAAAACGCGACTGGAGACATGGTTTCTCTGCTTTCTCTCTCTCTCTCTCTCTCTCTCTCTCTTTTATACTCTCTTTTGCTTTAGAGGAATTATGCGTTGAAAATTTATTTACGGTTGGGACGATAAATTTTTTCGGCTTCGTGTCCGCGCGAGATGCAACTTTTCTTTCTTTTTTTTTCTTTTTTTTTTTTAACTCTACGACTCTGGGTATTTTATCATTTCGTTTGGCAATTGCCGGTTGACTTTATGTGTTATACTGCTAGGTATGTATGTTTATGGATGTACTGATAATAGAAGATGGTATATGTAAACAAGGCGTGATACACGTACTTATACCTATTTGTGTATTATTTACTATTTAATGTGTTTTTATTTTATTTATTTTTTTTAGTATAACTATACACAATTATAATATAGATTTAATATTGATTTAAATCAATGATTTTAAAATTATTTTATAAGATGTTTATTTTTTATTAAAATCTCAGTACAGTAATAAAGATGTCCAATTAAATAATTTTACTCGAAAGATCACGATTACGTATAACTTATACATAAATACACCAAAAAAAGTAATTTTAAATATTTTCCAAAAGATTTCCATCGAGTTGGAAAAATAGTATCGGAAATTCCTTGGACTCTTTCTAGCGTGTACAAAAAAAAAAGAGAGAGAGAGAGAGAAGTTGGTAAATGGTCCCTTGGATAGTAGAAAAAGCTCACACAGTTTTCCTCCACTACAAGAACAACTTATCCCTTCTTCTTTTTCTTCCTGCTTAAAACTTTAGAAAAAGGGGCACACGCGTGCTAATCGGCCCACGCCAAACAAATTATAACTTCGTCAATTTTTGCGAAGCCAAGAATCCAACCCTTATATATATAAAAAAAAAATAAAGTAGAAAAAGAAAGAAAGAAAAAACGAAAACTTTTGAGTTTGTTCTTGGAAGATCGTTGGATATAAGTATAAAACAAAAAGTTGTAAGGAGTAGAGAAAGTGAGAGAGCTTGCAAGTATAGAGAGAAGACCGGATCGCCGCGTCATCGCCTTAGGCATCTCACTTTGCCGATTTTCAACGTTCATTCATTCGCGATTAATCTGAATATATATAGAAAAAGAAAGAGAGAGATTCTGAAGAAAAAAAATGAGATAGATAAAGAAAAAAAGAAAGAGAAAATCCGGAACGGACAATTTCCGCCAAGCTATCGGTATTCCGGGTACGCCAAAAGTCGTGGGTTTGCTTTTGGAGAGAAGAGAAGAATAGAAGAGTAAGTAAGAGAGAGAGAGAGAGAGAGAGAGAGAGAGAGAAAGAGAGAGAAAGAGAGCTTGCACGGGTGCCGGAAAATCTGGAATCGATTGGGGGGATAGGTAGGTATACTGACTGCTGTTACTGTTAGAGGAAAACGAAAGAGAAAGAGAGAGAGAGAGAGAGATGCATTCTACAATGCGGAGTCTGCGCATACAGTAAAGAGAAGGAGGCATTGGACCCACCACTACCACTAGGTTTAGACCGACCGCTGCTGCCACTGCTGCTGCTGCAGTCGTTGTGTGTCGTGAGTTTTCCATGTAGTTTCATACAGGTCGATATCCTCCAATATATATGAACGTAGACGGTGACAAAAGCTCTATATACACAAATATAGCTCTTTCCCAAACTAATACCTACATGTATACCTTGTAGTTATATGTATTGCGTATTGGTTTTCTTTTTCTTTTTCTTTATTTGTCTATAGGTATATATAAGTATACGCTTGTCTTCCGCTCGTTTGTTCTGTATACTACTATCCTTCTAGATATATAGATACCTACGTATATGTTGTCCTCCTGCTGCTGTTACTCTTCACCTCGAGGCTATGATTTTAATTAAGCTTCGCGTTCTCTCGACGTCGCGCTTTGCTCAGGCGCATATCGTTGAGCTTCGTTGAGCTTCGGATGGGATATCGTTTTCTGTGTTGTGTCTTTATTCTAAATATAACAATATCTCCTCTTCTTTCCCTCCCCCATGAGATCACATTTCATCTTTAACGTTCTGATTTTTTATTTTTCTTTGTCATTTTCGTTGTTGATTCTGTTGTCTTTTTTTTTTATCGATATTGCTGCATTTTTTTTTGTTTGTTTTATTTTGGTATAGCTTGTTGAAAAAGTTTGATATTGAAAGGCGTTTCGTTGACGTGGAAAATGTTTCTTATACGATGTTTGATGCTGCTTGTTGTGACGGAATATAAAGTCAATAAAGTATAAACGTATAGGCAATGTTATATTGATGCTTTTATGGGTGAATATGAATGAGTCGAGTGAGACAATTGGTTACGATGATCTTTTTAATTTTATATTACCAAAATTTATTTTTTATTTTTTAAATTTTGAAATTTAGTGAAAGCTTTTTAATGTAATTTCAATGGTCCTTTTTAACAAGGATAATTTTGAGCTTTTTTTAAAGCTATCGTAATGTCAATTAAAATTTTAACGCTGAATAAAGTATTAAAATTTCATTTATAAAAAACTCTTAATAAAATGTAAAAAATTAGGTATATATTTTTTAAATAAAATCAAATACTTTTTCATTGTACACGAGGTTAACTTGAATAATCGAATAGAACATAAGCGACAAGGCGTAAAATAGTAGAAAAATAAAGTAAAACAAAAAAAAAAAAAAAGAAAAGTTGTTCTAGGACTCTTTGCTCCGTCACTTTGTATCGCCTTGAGAGAGTTAAATATTGGCTTATGAAATTCAATGCGCTTCAATTAAAAAAAAAAAAAAACGCTATGTAACGGCTTGAGAGAAAAAGAGAAAGAGAGAAAGAGAAGTTCTACTTGGTAAGCTCAAGTACACACATATAGATATATCTACGCAAGCTGAAAGGCAGGAGTGGCGGGCCGAGCGCGCTTGGAAATCACTTTTTCGAATTTAACCCGGAGCTCGAGTTTCACGAGCGGCCGACTCTTAAAAGACGCCGTCGAATCCTTTTGCCTGAGTTTTCTCTTTTTCTCTCCTGTTAATTGACTTTTTTTTTATAGTGGCGAGCCGCGAGATCTCACCCTACTTTCCACTCTCTTTCTCTCTGACGCTTCATCGATTATCGAAGCACAATTTTCTCACTCTCTCTAGCTCGTATTCGCTTTTGGTACTTATATATATAGCTGGCTACTCTCTTTTCTCCTTTAATGGAACGCCGTTAAACGTTGGGGGGAGGAAGGCTAAATATTCATGAGGCAGTTTTGTAAACTGTCAAAGCACACCGCAGTCAAGCATCCAACCCCAGCTAAAGTCGAGAAACTTGAACTTTTTACTGCTTGCTTAAATATTATTAAAATATTTTCAAGTCGGTTAAAAGCACACTCTTCTTTATACGTGTGACATACTTTTCTTTTTATACGCTGTATATATGTGTAAAGGACTTTCTTACAAAATACACTTTTTCTGTTTTATTTTTGTTTACGGACTTGAGAACAATTTTTTTCATGACCGTTACCTTATGTTGTAAAAAAAGCTCAACAAAATGAAAATTTCAACTTTGAACTTGCGAGAAATTTTATTTTTCAAAATATTTTTACACGGCTCGAAAGATTAGAAGGGTCAACCATTTGGTTTGAAAGAAAGAAGCAAAGAGTAAAACGAAAACAAAAATAACAAAAAAATATATATAACGAATACCAATAAAAGATTTTACAATTTTCGTTCTCACACTGGACTTTGGTCTTCGTCAAAAGCTTTGACGTATTAAAAACACTTGAAAAGGAAAAACATGCCAGAGCTTTTCTCATAACAGTAAAAAGGGATGCGCGATAAAAGCTTTGAGAGTATAATGCCTACTACTACTACTATAACTGCTATACCTGCAAGCTCTGAAAGCGTTTGAATTAATATTTTATGGAGCTATGAGTTTGAAAAGGGCACTGGTATACAAGAGTACGAGTCAATTATTTTTTGACACAACGGCTTAATTAGAAGTGCAAAAAAGAGGGTTATACTGACTTATTATATCTCGAGCTTTTTCATTTGCGCTAAAAAGCTCATTTTGTTCGCTTTTATATATATACACCAAATAAAAACGTAATTCGTTTTTAATAATCTCTGTCTTTTCATCATTTATCTTCACTTGTATATCACACCAGTTTTCGCAACAAGAGAGCTTGCAAGCACAATTCCTTCGTCAAACAGATTAAGGAAGCAAACTCGGTAATTGACATAGTTTAAATATAGTTTAAATAGAATACTTTAGACCTTACATTTAAAATACAAATTTTATATCTTCAACTCTTTAACAAAAATTTGTACTTATATGTACAGCAAAGGTTACGCGCATACCGGAAAAGCTTTCGGTATAGTCGTGTAACTCGCTCTCTCGAATTAATTAGGAAATTGAGGGGAATAAACGTTGCGCGACGAGATGGTCGAGAAGTAAAGGAGGTCTAAAGAGGATAGTAGCAAAAGGAAGGGATGGGGGGGTTACTTTGAGCGGACAAACGGAATTGGAAATTCCTTTGTGTTAGAGAGGAGAGCCTTCGGGTCACAGCGTCTGCGCTATTCTACACTCAAGAGAGCGAGAGAGAGAGAGAGAGAGAGAGAGAGAGATGTGAGACATACGACGAAAGCTTTAACGCCTCGGGTGGCGGAGGATTTTTAGTCAAGAATATCGAGGTTAGAGCTTGCGAGAGGATAATGAGGCGTATGGGTAGATAGTAGGTAAGTGTATGTGCTTGATGTGATGCTATGAGCTCTCTTGTTCTAAGTGTTAACTGATATATATGGGAATAGTCTTATTATGAAGAGATTTGTTTTTCTCACGTTTGATAATGAACGCAAGCTGATAGATTATATGAACGGTAATGTTCATATGCGAGTTTGTTCGGGTAATCTCGTTATTAATTATATGAAATCGATACTGTTTGGTTCATTATATTGTAAAGGTAATGAGAGTAACTTTAGAATGGATTATGTGAATAGTCGGATGTTAATGAGAAAAAAATTATCGGTTTTTGCAAGCTACTCGGAGCAATAGATCAAGCTTTTAAAACTGAGCTTGCGACTATTCAATCTTGAACAATTGATTGGCTTAATGGAGGAGAAGGAGGAGAGAGAGAGAGAGAGTACAAAAATTATTATCCGCTTTGAGATGAAGTTCGTTAAGGTTACCAAGCTTGTTGGACTATATACCTTATCGATAAACCGCAGAAACTTACTCGTGTACGCAAATAGTAGTTGCAGTTGCAGTAGTAGTAACAGTCAGTTTTAGTCAGCCACAACTGGACGTACTTGTATGGTTTCTCGTAAGCATACTATGTCTCTGATGTTCTAAAATAAAAGTTTTGAATTCTTTTTTTTTTATTTTATTTTTTTTGTAGAGGTGGACGTGTGTGGATTCATTTTTTTTTTGTGTGTGTCAGGTGATCACAGAAAAATTTTTAACTCGGAGTTTCGAGTTACAAAACGAGTGAGCTTTTTGTTTACATATAGTACATACGTATAGAATATTGTTTAAAAAAGTTGTATGTTCAAAAAATTTGTTTTTAAAATTTCATTTCTATTCTTTTTATTTTTTGTTTTTTCAAAGTATTATACCGTGATATGAATTTAATTTTCTAAAAGTATACTGAAAATAAATTCTTTGATATTTACAAGTTTCTCGTGATATGAGATTTTTTTTACGTATATGAAAGAGCTTTTTATTTTGGCAAACGAGAAACACGAGAGATCCTCGATATCGTCAAGGAGTTTTCCTTTTTTTTCTTTGTGTAATGCGGCGTTGATCTTAACTTGAGAAACTTTCCACTACGATTAACGCGAGAAAAGAAAAAGTAGGGAGAAAAAAAAGAAGCAAAAGAATAAAAAAAAAAAACAAGTTGCTTCGTTTTCCTCTTGAACGGAATCTTGCCAAGTAAAAGACAAGGCAGATTAAAGATCTTCTTAAGTAATGGATGAGTCGTATATATATATATATCTCGATGCCTAGCCTCGTATCGCAAGTGCTCGACATCACCTTAAAAGACAATGAAATCCTTTGATCTCTTATCCTTTACCAAAGACTCTTTACCCCTAAAAGTATAGATATTTTATCTCCGAAAAATTAAATCTCTTAATACATTTTGAACGTATCTTTCTAAAATTATAATTTATGCGTCACGGAAGTATAACTTTGATTTTACGATGACAAAAATATATCGTAACTTTCTCGCTTTCAAAAGCTTTTTTTTATATCGATCACAGTCTCCCTCGAATACACAAAATATCTCAAATAAAATTTTTCAACTTTGTAGCACATGTCAAAACACCGCGAAATTCCATTTAAAAAATTGCAAGCTCTTCCTATTATCCTATCTTACTTAATCCTTACCATCAACTCGTCATCACTCATACCCTTATCCATTAAAAAACGATCCGAGCTTGCAACTACATTTGCGAAGAGCGAAAAATCAAAGAATAAGTATCCCTCTCACAAGTTTTCCCGGTATACCTATACTTGTTTTTTCTACAATATATAAAGGAGTATCCGCAGGAAAAAAGCTCATTGCCTTTTCTTACGCGCGATATCCTTGATAGTCCAAACGATTACGTTCAGCCGGTGCAAAGATATAATTTTTAACGAACCTACACTCTTGTTCTTTCCTACTCTTATATCCAGACTCGTCTTCCCTTTTTCTTCTTCTTCTTCTTCTTTGTACGAACGATATCAGCTAATAGCTCGATTAGCCGCACCTGACTGAGTTTACGGATTATTTTCCTTGCTTTGCCATCATCTCATCTTTCCTTCTTTCCTCTTCCTTCCTTCCCCCCCTTTTTTTTTTGTTTTATTATTCACTATGCTCTTTCGACCACCCACTGGGATTGCAATCGAGAGGCGCGGATGGAATTGCGAGACCTTATACGATGAATAGGTTTTACTAAAAAGAGAAGAATGAGAATAGTGTATGCATGTATATGTATATATATATCGAGCTTTGGAAAATGATTCGGGATTATCTAAAGAAAGAGAAAATATGAGAAAAGCTAGAGGAAGATTATTACTACTGTTTTTCGAGTATATGTTTTCTATATATATGAAAATGTGTATATCACTGGGGAAATTAGTCGAGGAATAATATTGCAGAGGATGATTTATTATCATCTGTCGACTTTCGAGAAATTGCTTTGATATAGAACTATTTTTTTTTTTTCTAATTTTTGAATATTTCTATGTAAAGCTCTTTCTCTCTCTCTCTCTCTCTCTCTCTCTCTCTTCTGTCATATTTTTGTAATTTTCCTGTACTAAATATATATATACGAATATAATAGTTGAATATGAGTGTAGGTATATATAAAGCTTATATCAAAGCCAGAATCGTATGTTAATTTATAGGAGACGTTTTGATTTATAATATACACGTTTAAAGGAGTTGAATAGAAGTTATAGTTAGAAGGAAAATTTATAAAAGTTTTACATGTACCTTCTAATAAATCCATTCAACTAATATTCATCTTAATAAAATCTTAAAAATAATTATAATCCCTTAAAAAATAAAAAAATAATTATTATCAAATAAACATTATCATTATCGTTAACTAACAAGTACCATAATAAGTACAAATATAATTATACTCTCTCGTTAATCCTATAACAAATCGTAACTCTCTCTCTCTCTTTCTTCTTCTTTAAAGGAACGCCAACACATTCCACCCGCATCAATCACGCACGTATTTGGTAAGAAGAGAGAGAGAAAGAAAGAGAGAGAGAGAGAGAGAGAGGGGGGGAGGGATGAAAGCTCGCAAAAGTTCCACCGAAGTAGTTTCTAATTTTGGTGTGGCATCCGCCTCAAGCCTCTTCCCTTCCCTTTCCTTCCCTCTCTCTCTTACTTCTCTAAAACTGAGAGCGAGAGAGAGAGAGAGAGAGAGAGAGAGAAGAGAGACTCGCTAGTTCGAATTTACGATGCAAATTGCTTCGAGTTGCAAAATTGCCGCGGCGCGATAAATCTCACGAAATAAGCACAACGTTGGTAGAGGTAGAAAGGAAGAAGAGCAAGAGTAGGTAGGAAAGGGAGGGGGGGATAGTAGGTATACGTAGGAAGTATAGATATATATGTGCGTATATAGTTCCTCTCGTGCTCTTTGCAGTATAACAGCCAAAGCAGTAGCAGCCCATCGTTTCAAAACCCGGGTTGTGAGAGATAAAACTTAATTAGGCGCTTCCCCTACCCCCCTACTTTTGCTATAGCAAAACGTTGTGTTTCTGGCCTTTGTCGGTATAATAGCTGTATTGTATACCTATATGCTATACTGCGTACCTAATTATTATCGTATACTTTGTACTATACATATATATCTTACTCTTTGACTTAAACATCGACATGATTTTTAGTTTTTGAATAACGGAGAGAGAGAGAGAGAGAGAGCTTGCAAGTCGAGAGCTTTCTTTGGCCATGGCCATTTGAATTTTATTTAACGCGGTAGACTCAAGCAACCAAAGCTCCCAATGGAACGTCTTTTCCAACCATCTGGGAGTGAAGTTGCACATCTGAAGTCCAGTGTGGCTTGGATAGGAATTCGTTTCTTGACTTTAACCAAACTCCAAACAGGAGAAAGCTCATGGGATTTTTGAAGGAGGGGGGTGGGAGTAACTGTAAGAGGTTGGTCTTAAAGAGAGAGAGAGAGAGAAAGAGAGAAAGAGCAAAGGTTTGTGTACATGTAGGTAAGTATATGTAGTAGTGGATGTCGGTCTCTCATCAAACTATATATACATACGCGTAATCTTTGTTAGAAACAAAGCTCTGGTTGCCTGGGGCAACCAAGTGGTGAGTGGTATTGAAGAGAGAGAGAGAGGGAGAGAGAGGAACATCACAGCTTGTTTGAAAATGGAACTAGATCCTGACTACACGTTTGTTCCGCTTACTCCTAGACACTATATGGGAATTGAGGATAAAGACACACAGCATTACTTGAAAAAATGGTGATTGTTTAATTTCTCTCTTTTTTTTGTATTTCGCGTTTTTGTTGGTTTGTTATCGTGTTAATTAAATGGGTGAAAATGGTTAATGATTGACCGGTAAGTATATATGTACTCACAGGCTTGTGGCAACGTTTTTGTCCTATCAAGCTTGTGAGTGTGTTTGTGTTTGTTTATTGGCTTTTGTGTTTATGTTCTGATGCTGTAGTAGAACTATCGAATACACTTTGATTGATGATTATGAGGTTGTATTGCTTGGTGTAATTAACCTCATCTTTTTTTTTTTTTTGCACGTAGACGTGTGTAATTATGTATGGATTGATAAACTGTTATCTTTTTTTTTTATATTTTGACGATTGTTTTATTTTTACGTCAATTACAGGGGATTGCATGGTCACATTAGCATACAAGATTTCTGCTTTAACGAGCCATTCCAAACGTATAATAAATATCACATAGCCGAGGTAATTCGATATCGCTTAAGTAAATCGTTTTAATCATTCAGCATCAGTTGCTATAAATTTTATTGATTTATTGCTTTGTATCATTTTAATTTCATTTTACACACTACTTGTAAGGTATGTGTGTGTATGTATATGTACATGTGTTTACTTTTTGATAAATTATCGTTCAATGAATGTCGATAATTTATTATGTTGTTGGTATAATAATTAAATGTTTTTAATTTATCTTATTATTGTTTTTTGAAAAATTTTTAGAAGTTTTTTAAGAGTACCGAAGTTGTTAATAATTTGAAAATTAAGGAAGGAGATACGTGGTTTGTTAAAGGTATGTTATTTTTGATATTTTATCGAATAAATTATTCATACTGATTTCTTTTTTTTTATATTTATAAATATTGATTGTGATTTATGAGTGTGTTACAACAAATATTGCTTTTTAAAAATTCAGGTATCAAAGCAGAATTGATAGACGTCAAACCGGTACCGTGTAACGTTTTAAACACTTCATTTTTTGATAGACTACTCGATCCTAAAAATAACATAGTCAACCCATCGGGAAGCATACAAAAACGATATGACATAGAGATTGATGGTTTTCTAGTATCTGATAATCTTAGAGAAGTGAGTATTCAAACATTTTTCTTTTTTTTTTTTCTTTTCATGTTTTTTATGCTTATACGTAAAAATGTAGTACTAAAATTTTTTGATGAATTTGCTAAATCTAGATGTTACTAGATGAAGAATGTGACCAATACAATTTATATACTACTGAAGAAAAAGAAGAATTGATTTTTCGACTTTTCGAGATGTTTGTCCTTGGTGGAAGTTTGTGTCAATATGAAGATGAGTTGAAGCCTTATCTTGATGTAACAAAAAAAGTTTACAAGGAGCTTGTAAGGTAAGAATAAGAATAAGAAAAAAGTTTGTGTACAAACTTCAATTTTTAAAACTTTTTTTAAAAACTTCGATTATAGTATCATTTACATTATTATGTCAACGAGTATACCTATATAAAAAATTTAAACTTAATAAGAATCATTATCATCAGCGTAATTTCAACTCGGATAAGCTTGCGGTCGCAAATGATCCCTTGTTAATAGATCAATTTAAAAAAAGCTCGACTTGCAGAAGCTTTCGAGACGGATCGATTAATCGGACAATAAAGCTCAGTCAATCGTATCTGCTTACAGGGTGAGAAATAAGGGTGTGGGTACAGGCTTGTCAGTGGACACGACTGCACTACAGATCGTAGCAAAGGACAAGGATGGAAGAGCTTTCTTTCCTGCTGATCCTAACCGCCGTCAGAATATCGGATTTCTACTGATCGACGGTCCGGCACGCCAGATAACTACCCTTATACACCAGCTTGGTAGTTTTCGATGGTGACAATTCTGTGTGGTAGTGGTGGTAGTGGTGGTGGTGGTGTTTTTTTTTAAACGCTCGTTTATATTTTCTTGGCAGGATCTCGTTTAGATCACGCAGTCGATTGACTTGTTTGGCTTGTTTTATAGTCTGCGATTTATTTTTTCTTTTTTTTGGGAGGGTGGTTTGAGTGGAGGTTTGAGTGAGGGTTGTTCAAGTTGAAAATGATTCCGTGCTGACTAGATTGAGTTTTAATTGATGGTACTGATTTTCGAGCTTTTTTCGAGCTTGCACACATTTTGTGGTTGTACCTACAAGTTTTTTTTTTATTAGTGAGATTGTGAAAATATTAAACGGAAAATAAAGTTTTACTTGAGAATGTATGTATAAGTATGTATTTTCTTGTTTAATTTTCATAACCAGTATTACTGCTTTTTTTTCCTTTATTTTTTTCCGTTCTGAATATGGAACAAGCTCTCTTGGGATTTTTTATTTTTTTTTATTTTATAACGATACTTGAATACCTTGTGCCTCTTACGCTACTCGCATAAGAATGGCATGCAAGTAATTTTCATAATGTACAATAATACAAGCTTGTAATGAAATTATTATATATGTTCTTTTATTTTTTTTTTTTTTTATTCATTTTCAAAAGCGTTTCAAAAGTGCGAATTTTAAAAATGTAGAATCATCTCTATGAATAATTTTATCCTTGCGCTCTGAAAATTAATTACAAACCCTCTATCTCTCTTTTTTTTGTCGCTGAGAGATAGAACAATGAGATTTGTATATAATGAGTATAATGTCATTCTTACATGTGCGTCCTTTTTAATGAGATTTGTGTTGTGTTCGCGCATGAGTTAAAAAAAAAAAAACGAACTAATGTGAATTGCTTGTATTACGCGAGTTTTATACGTAATTAAAAGGACAAAGTGTCGGCTCGAACGTAAAAGAAAACCAGATTCATGATACCAGACAAAATTCTCAGTACTTTTTTCTTCTTTTTTTTTCGTTTTTACGTAAGTCGAGACCTTTTTCGAAGAAGGAAAAGAAAAATCTCGTTAAGACTAAAAAAAAAGGTAAGCAGTACTCGCTTGATTACGAGGTCTTCCAAAATCGGGAGTTTCGTGGCTATCGACGTCGTCGTCGTAGTCGTCGTCGTCGTTGCGCCTTGGTAAAAGGTTACGCTAAGAGCTCTTCTCATCTCTTACTTACACATACTCTTTTTCCCAAAACTTTATTCAGCACATTCTAGGTCTCATTTGCATTTCTTTCTCGTTTTCTTCCTTTTCATTCTTACATTTACTCGCCACCCTTGGATTTCGTTCTTTCTTTTCTTTTCTTCTCTTTTTTAAATCTACACCATCCCTACCTCTTTTTTTTTTCTTCTTGTAATTCGTACATAATTATTTTTACTCATCCTGTTGTTTATTTTTTTTTTTATTTTTTTACGTTCTGTTTCCCATTGTGAAGTATTATTCTTTGCTAGTGTCCCACTTATTGTTACCTTAGCTTTTATTTTTTCTTAATTTGTTTTGTTCACAATGCTGTGAAAATAAAAAAAAATTATTTTTTTATTGTTCTTCCTATCCAAAACCACTGACACGATAAAAATAAAAAAAAAATCTAAAGCATTTTAATTCCTTCTAGAATGACATTTTTTAGTCTCGGTCAATCGTTCCCTAAAGAAAACTTTTAATAACACTAAATCTCTCGCTTTTAAAGCCCATACTCCCTTTACTATCGTCGTCGTCGTCGTTGTCGTTGCAAGCTCGAGCTTTTTCACTGAGTATTTTTCAAGAAAAAGAAAAATTTTCTTGAATATGTGAAAGAAAAGAACCAAGCTCAGTTCCTTTTACTCCTTTCGAAGCTTGACCTTTTCAAACGTCAAGATATTAGTCGATGCTCTAGTTGTCACTTGGCTATACCACCCCCACCCCCTCTCTCCCTCTCTTTTTCTTCTTTTCTTGACTTTTATCAAACTTCGGCCGCCAAGACGTCTTTTATACTCAACAAAAAAAAAAAAGAAAAACGTTTCCTCACCGATCGCCCACTTCCTTCTCCCCCTCCTTATACCCATTGCACACGATCTTTCTTATATATATATATATATATATATATATATATCTCATTCCTCTTTTATTTTTCCCTTGCGCCAGCCGACGCACTATTAAATTTTCCACTTTCAGCAGCTATCCCCCCTTCCTTATTCCCTACCCTCTCTTTTCTTTTCACTCTTATCCTTCCAACTCTTTCGTTCGATTTTACTTCTCTCTTTTACTTTAACGCCGTAAAGTCGCATTCTATGTCTTACGCAAAAACCACTCCCGCTTTTCATTCTCCAACATTCTTTTTTTCTCTCTTGCGCATCTGCATATCAAATCTCATTCGCTTTTCGCATCTCTATATATAAACTTGCGCCACTTGCTTTTTTTTCTCTCTCTTTAAACTACTCGACTTTGATTTGGATTCCTTCGAGCCTCTGCTTTCTTCCCTTTTACTTTACTTTTTTTCTATCTTTTTCTCTTTTTTTCTTCTACTTTTTTTTTTCATGGCTCTGCTTGTATATAGTACTAGGCGCGTTGGTGTGACCGCGTTGGCTCGATAAAACCATACAGCGTGAAAAAGCACCTCCAGCGCTTAAGTAATTTTATTCGCTTCGTAAATGGGTATTTATGCTATAGTCCTTTATCTATCCTCTTCTCTCTCTCTCATCCAATTTTTTTTTTTTTTTTAAAGATTGTTATTTTTTCATCGTCAAAATTTATCGTTTCGTGAAAAGAGTTAACTATATACCAGGATACATAAATACAGAGAACTTCATTGGAGAATGATTTTGTTTGCAATGTCAGGGGATTTCCATAAAATTGGAAAGTTTAGAAATCGATATATGAGTATACGCGTTGACGATTTTCCGATTTTTCAAAGCAATTTTACGAGGCTGAACACACCAGCAGCAGTAACAGCCTTTTTGGTACCAAGTGAACTTTGATCGTTCATTTCCCCTTTACTCTCACTCCAAATCTTCGACAAATAAATTTATGTTTTTCAAAAACCCATCTGGATCCCTATAGTATTTTAAAAATCGTTTACATCATGCATCAATAAAAAAAAATATAAAATCCAACTCAAAACTTTTTCTCTCTGTATGATTGACTTAACCAAGTTCATTTTATCCATTTCTTAATACCTATAAGTACAAACTTTAAAAAAATCCGTAAACTCAAAACCTTAAAGTCTCTCCAAGATAACAAAAACCAGCTCCTTTATACAAGCAATATCCAAGTTTAAAGAGAAAAGCCATCGTAGAGTTAGTGAAACCTTGGTGTTGCTCTCGTACTTTTCAATTTCTTACCTTACACACACAGAAAGAACATTATTTTCTCCCTTTAGAAATTCTCAGTCTGGCGTCGCGCCTAATGTCGTAATGTACGAGCTACCGAGATATATGTATATGCGTGCTTGCAGCTGCACAACGAGCTTGCAAGCTCTCTCACTATCGTAGTTGTTAGAGCTTGCAACAAGACTTGGGTAGTTTCAACTCCTTAAGGACGCGCTGTGTCATCTGACTTGTTGGGTGAATGATTACGCGAGTAGAGAACATGTGAGGGATTGATGGCGCTCTAGTACTTTTCAGATTTTGTACGGGAATTTTTTATTTTATGGTTTGTTGGATGAGATAAAAACACTGTGGTGAATCTTGTTTTCTGTGTTGACGGTCTAATGCATTATTTAGTTGGATGGAATAAGGAATTGGTGTAAAGAAAAGTGTATATGGTAGGTTTGAAATATTAGAATTTAAGTAAAAGGTCTTCAAGTATTTTTATACTTTAATTCTTTTCTTTTTTATTTTATAAAATAGTGAATCTTTGGTATTACTGTAAGTGCTTATTTTCTCGCTTGCGTGAATTTGATCTATGTGATTTTGATTGTGTCGCATCAATGAACCTAAGCTATCTCCTTGGCAATTTTCTTACGCGAAGCTTTTCATGAGCTTTCCAAGATCAAGAAAAAAAAAAGAATTCATAAGATTTTTTTTTTTTTTTTCAAGATTGATAAGATATTGGGTAAAATCATAGGACGATGTAGAGAGAGTAGTAATATTACTCGAAGTAGCACACGTAGGTGAATTTACGTATTCCACGAACAGTATTGGTTATGTAGAAGGGGAAACGTTTTTCTATTCGATAAAATAAAATATTCAAAAACGAAAATTGTTTAAGGTAACTGTTGCGTAACTCTCTCTCGACGACTATATATACTAGTGCAATCAATTTTACAGGTGGTTTCACGAAATATATGTGTACTATGCCATCATCCATCATGTAGAATACTGTCTTGTTCAACTGGAAGGAAAAATGGGCATTCAATTGACCGAATATTTTATTTTCTTCTAGTAGCTTTTCTAATCTTTAACTGAAAAAAAAAAAAATAGCTAAAATTGATGTATAGCGTCGTTAACATTTTTTTGTAAAGCTTGTTAAGTCAAAATAGATATAAAAAGAAAAATTTTAATTTAAATGTTGATTAAAATAATGTTTAATTTGATTATTTGTCTGTGTTCTCATAGATTGTTTTTTAGAAACCAAGTTGAGGCATAATAAAGATCTTCAGAATTTTTTTTTTATTAAACGTAAAGTCACAAGATAATTTAATATGATTTCAGATGCTTCAACTTTCATTCTACTTCACGTAATAAAATTTTTATATTTTAAAATTAATTTTATCCAAGTACATACAACCCAAGCATTTTTTTTTATAGACGAACTTTAATAATATAAGAGGGTAGTATTATTGAAGTTTTACAATTTTAATTGAAAAAATAGCTTATTGGAATAAAGGTTTTTCAACGTTATATAATAAAATTAAACTTAAATTGCTTCGGAATTTTATTTCAACTCGTCCATCCACTTTACCCTTCTCTTTCTCTCTCTCTCTCTTTTTTTTATCTTCTTTTATTTTAAAGTATTCAGCGGCAATGCAATTAAGTGGAATTACCGTAGTATCGAAGCACATCCCTCCCTCCCTTCCTTCGTCCTATAGCTTTTCGAAATTCGCTCAGTGCTTTTGAAAGGGAAAATCCGAGTAATTAGTACATACCAAATTAGATATATTTGATCATTAACGTGTACTATAGCTACTGTGTCTGAATGTATTTATATTAAAAATACAAATTTTTGTAATTAAAAATACATATACCCACTTGTAAATTTCAAACTGAATAAGTAACTTGAAAATTTATAACAATGTAAAATTAAGCTCTATACACTTATAAAGTCTCTCATCATAATCATTATCCTCCCTAGTCCACTAGTTTAAATCACTTTAGTCGAATTTTTAGTAGGAAGAGAACAAGGGAAAAAAGCCTCAAGGATGACCGTTCCATTAAATTGTACCTTCGTTAAGCTAACGAGAGACGTTTCAGTGTATACAGGAAAAGGGTAGTCCGAAATCTTTTGTGCATCAGCGTTGAGTGGTGATAATAAGCTCCGCGCTTACTTGGAAATTGTAGCTCACAGCAAATTGCAGCTCTTCGCGTGAAAGTCTCTGAATCGCCAGGCAATTGGTCTGAGATTATTGTGTTGCTGTGTGGAGGTAAGGGACATTTTATTCTCATTGAAATACTTATGCTTGACGTGTGTGTATGGTCGTTTTCGCAATTGTGAGTTCATTATTATTTTTTTTTTTTATTTTCTGATGGGTGTAAGCTGTTGGATGGTTTTTTTTTTGTTGACGTCATCATTGAGGTTATTTTGTGAGATTATGGATTTTTAGTTTGATCATTGGTCAAGTAATCATGTTGTATCATCGTTTTGAAAAATTTATGACATGAGGATGTTATAAGGGATGTAGTTTGTAAGCCTGCAAACAAGAGCTACGGTTGACCTTTCAAGTTGAGCTTTTTTTATGGTGTAAATTGTAGATGATTCTTTTAATTTCTGGGAAACAAAAATTTTGCACTATCTTTGATTTTTCAAGCTTGATCAGTATTATTGAAACACATTATCATTTTTATTGAAGATAAAAAAAATTTTTAGTAAGAATTCAAATTAAAATTAATTTTTAAATGCAGTACTTCTTCAAATGACAGTGACAAATCACAGATTTTTTTTCGATATTTTATTTTATTTGTAACGATCTCGAAATAAAAGCAAGTAAATTTTCTCTTTAGATAAAGGAATCTCATAGCTGCAACGAGAAAATAAGGATGCCTGGAGTTATGATTTTACAGTTGAGATATGAGACATAGCATTTTATGTTCTCTCTCTTTCTCTCTCTCTCTCTCTCTCTCTCTCTCTTTCTCTCTCTTGGTCGTATATTTTGCAGAGGCATGCGACTACCTTCTCCTTTCCTCCGCTACCATCTTCAGCATACATCTTCGACGTATTACAGTTTTATTCAAGACTGCATTACATTCCATTTTCAAGATCCCCTTAAGATTCCAGGAATATTTATTTCCCCCTCTCTCTCCCTTCTTCACGAAAAATACCCCCATGGTAGAGAACATTAGAATTTTAAAAGGAAATGCACCAGTTTACTTATTTTTTTTTTTATATGCGACAATGCGAGTTTTCTACTTCAAATATCTATGTATACAATATCTAATATCGCGCAAATAAAATTATTCAAAAATAATGCGAAGTATGGAAAAAAAAATTGTGTAATCTAAAAAAGTTGCAGTTGCATAAACTAACTCTCAGTGAAAATCGTCTAGAAATTCATGTAGACCAGTATTATCTTAACTTGTAACACTTTTGGAAAGTGAACGAAAATTCCCGAGGGTGGATTACTCAAAATTCAAGCTTGGAAATTGAGCTTACAGAGCAAAAGATCAACGTCTTTGGTAAAAAAAAAGGGTAAAAAAAGGTAGGATGGAAGGTAAAGAAAAGTAGGCAAAAGTAGAGAATCTCGACTCGAGAGTAGATAGTGGCGTGAGGTGGATTTTCGATGGTTAATCCTTCGAGTGGTGATTCCCTACCGACCTGAGCTTTTTTTTTGTGCGTTCCTGGAATTCTTTGGTTTTTCTGCATGAGTGTGTGCTTGTTGTTGAAAAGAGCAGATTTTTTGGTTTACCAAAAAAAAAAAAAAAGAATGTTGATTTATGTACTTTATTGAGATTTTATTCAAATGTTTATTTTAGCTTTCATAGTATTATTTATCTTTCAATTGAAATCAAAAGATTATTTTAAAAAAATATGAATTTTTTTTTTGAAGTACGTGGAAATAATAAAAATGTGTATTACGTAAGTGTAAATAAATATTCGAAAGAAATTAAAGTTAAATAAAAAAAAAAATTAATAACGAAAACAAAGCGTGTAAAGTTTCAATGTTTATTATTAGTTTATTTTTATCGACGTATACCTGAAATGTAATTTTCCAAAAGTTTATATCCAAGTAAAAAGTTTATATAATCAGTTAAGAAAGACAGGATGATGGATAAAAGTATTCAACGTTCGTGAAAAAAAAATTTATATATAACAGAAAAAAAAATTTTTTATGCAAAACAAAGTTGAGAAGAAAAAAAAGGATAAAGCAATCAACACCGATTTGCCGTAAACGCACGCGCGGCTCTACGTAACATAGATACAGCAAGATTGATTTTAAAAAGTTTCTTACGCCGCAAGATATATTATAAAAAGAAAGTATATAGGTAAAGCTTTAAAGTTTTTCTCCTTTCGGTCAAGTATTGTATTTTTCTCTTTGATGCTATTACGAAAAAGGAATTTAAAGTTTTTTTTTTCTTCTTTATTTCCAGTTGATTCTATTAAGTGCCTTTATTTTGATGAAACTCGTGTCAGACTATACGTGTCTTTTATCTTTTAAAATTTATTTCAAAAGAGAAATATGGTTAATAAATAGCTTTACAACTTAATTCTTCAAATTAAACGTAAAATTTTTCTTATTAAATTTATCTTTAATTTTCTCTGTATTACGAAGAAATTTAATTAAGCCCTCTTTCAAGTTCTCTCGTATATAAAACTTTATGACTTTTCACAAGAAAATTTGTTTCATCGCTATTCAAACCGAAAATAATTAATTTAATTTTATTATTTATGACCTGTACAATAAATTTATAATAAATACAATTTTTTTTTTGTTCTTTCCCAAAATTCTAAACGAAACGTCGGCCTTAATACAAATTAATTATAATTATCATGAAATTTCATTAGTTCTCCAACCCTTTATTAATTCAATATCCATAACAAACGCGTAAATTACGCGTCCGAATAAATTTATTCATAGAAGTAGGTGAAGAGAGAGACAGAGAGATGAAATGAGAGCAAAGCAAAAGGTAAATACGATGGGAGGCAGTAGGTGGGTGGGTGTGTGTGTATACCATGCGCATAATTGAGTAAATGCCGCGTAAAACTTTAAAATTTGTTCGGTCTTGCTGGTTTTCGGTCGAAACGCTTGAAAATTCGTCCAAGTACAATCTCAACTCGGAATAAAAGACTTTTCGCTTTTGATAAAATATCACTCGTCAAACTCTTGCTTCTGGCAGGAGTCGATTTATATATATAATACACACCAAAGCTTTTGTGTCAATCGACCAGTGCAATTTCAAGAGTCTAAAGATCGTTCGGGTAAAATTTTTCAACTTTGTACATTGTCGTGCGTTAGTTTTGAGCTGCAAGCTCTAGTGTTAATTAAACGTGAAAATTGGCCCAAGTGTACTGAACTGAAAGCTATCGTCATCGAAAATGAGTTGGGACCTTGACAATACTTCCATTTAATACTTCTTCTTTTTTTTGGCTTTGAGAAACAACGTCAGTGGTGAGGAAAAAAGAAAAAGTAGGTCTTGGAGAATTCAAGTATAGTCAGACACAGCTGCTGCTGCGAAGTCTGGTACTGTCGCTATGAATACTGCACACTATACTTGCGCTTACTCTGTTCTCCGTCTTCATTTTCGATTTTCTGACTTTTGTTCAAGTTTTGCTCGCAATGTACCCACCCTCCCCCTCTCATTTTCACGAAATGCTAAGAAAAGTAGTTCACGTCACTGAGGTACTAGATATATATCGATGAATTCTGACGTGATCTGTTTAGCGTGAACTCGAAGCTTTTTAAATTTTCATATTAACTTTTATGCTGCAAGCTCTGTAAGCAGAAATTTTTCTTTTCTGTGGATAAACAACAGGATAATTTCTTTAAAGGTGAAAAGTAAATTTATGTTAAAAAAAACTGTACTGTCTATATTTAATTTTAAATGAAAAGAAAAATATGTTTCAAGTTTTCGAAGAAAGAATTAAATTATACCTTGACTTTTTGCTTTTTCTTCTTTCCTGAGAAAAAAAAAAGTATATGCAAAGTTTTTATTAGCTGAGATAAGCGTAAATGTGTATCATTAGAGATGAATGTACGTTTTAAAATTAGATTATAAAAACTTGTATTAAAAAAGTTGTTAAAAAATCAGGTTCGACATCAAATAGAAAAATAATCCTGTAAGTAGATATAGTCAGGATACGGTCAGACAATTCAAATTTTCTAAATTATTTTTAAATTACACAATAAGCATAATAAAATATCAGAATGAAAAATTTTGATTTCGAAAACAACAAATAATAACAAAACAAATTAAAGAAGCAGGTTTTCAAAGTAAACTGCAACGCGAATTTGCATTAGATCTTTGGCCCTCGTGGGGTAGCTTACTACACGCGTTAGTTTGGCGATCCATCAAGCGCGTCGCGCGTGAAGACTAAGACGCTGCGAGGGGATGCGGTGCGGCAGCGCGCATGCATTAAGACCATAGCCACGAGGATAGAGATGGTACCACCAGTATAGCTACGAGAAAGTTTGATCCTATTTTACACGAGACGAGCGTACGAGAGTAGAGAGGAAGAGTAGCGTCGTCACCCGTTTACGTGTTCCGACACTTTTGGAAAGGAAGGAAGGTATATAGGGAAGAGTGGAGCTTTCGAGGTTACCAAGTCGGGATAATCGTTAAGCGAGCTAGCTGCTGCTGCTGCCTTGCACACTTGCATTTCGACTTTCGTACGTAGCTAGCGAGTAGCATTGGCCAAATGATCGTTTTACTAAAGCTTGAGATTGGCTCTGACTTTAGATTTAGTCTTCTAATACTGATATTGGGGATAGTATGACGTCAAGAGTTGATTTTTTGTTGAAATTTCATTTGGGATTTTTGGAATTTGACTTTCAAACAACGCTGACAATGTATAATTAAAGATTTTAGGAAAAATGTCTGGAGTTATTTGACGAAAGGGTTTTAAATTAATTTCCTTCTTTTTTATTTTAGTTTCTAAGAAATTTAAAATTGAAATGAGCTGAAGTTAAAGAAACTTGAAAATTTTTTTATTTAATTAAAACTAATATTTAATCTCATTTAATTAAATTTATCAGGAAGGTTGAAGATAATAATATATAACATATACATCGATAAAACTCATCTAGTTTAAGTTAAATAGGATTGCGATTTCATCGTATCAGATTGAGTATAACCATTCAATTATTCAAAATGATACAATTTACGAAGTAATTTAGCTTTGACAATGATTTCCTTATTATTTCACTAAACATCCACATGTATATACATACACACATGATTTTGAAATAGCAAATGTATCCGCATTATTCATAATTAAAATAATCCTCTTAATGAAAACGGCAAATTTATATACCATATAGCAATATATATTCATAGCTAGCGATTCAATTCACAAAATGAAAATGCGGTTTTAACCAAATCAAAAGTCCAAAATTTCAAACTCAATTCATTTTAAATTCGTTAAATTTTCCAACGCATCCAAATCCCATATAGTCAATATTCAACGGAGATCAAAAATATGATAAAACCTTTTTTTTTTAAAAAAATGACTTTGTACGACGGGCCTTGGAAATTCACGATAAGAATAATACCTCGAATCGCATAGCATTCTCATATATGTACCTAACTACATACATATACCTATATGTACCTCCAACATCATTTCGTTTGTCCTCGTCAAGTTGAAGTTGGTCCGTAGACCAGGACGACACTTTCATTTTCGCTGAAATCGCATACCAGCATATTCTCGTCACGTTTGGCATTATAGCACAGAGAAAGAGAGAGCCGCACCTCATTGTCGCAAGGAGACTTTTTCTTCTTCTTCCTCTTCTTCTTCCATGAATTGCTGGTTCTGCTACTCTTCGTTCTTTCACGTCTACAAGGGTCGTTTTCTTTCGAGGAGCTTTCATTTGGGTTTGCTTGCTGTCTTTATTATCAGCTTGCTAGAGCTTTTTTGTATACCGGACCTTATACGAAATAGCGTGTTGTTTTGTTGGAGACTGACTTTAAGGGGTGGTAAGAAGATCTTGGAAGTTTTATTTCCTTTTTATGTAATAATGTAAAGGTTTGATGAGAATTTTTTTATTTTTCTTTTATAGCATTGAATCTTTATAAAATTATGTTTATTAAATTTATTATTACGTGATTCCATGAAATGGTTTTCGCGGAATTTTATAATGAATTGATGAAAGGAAGCGAGTAGAGTATAAAATTTTATCAAGAAAATATCTTTTAATTGTAATTACAGCGCTAAACGATTAAATTCCCTACATAAAACAGAACAAAAAGTCAGGAAAATTATAAGGCAATATAAACGTTATATTGCTATTCTAAGAAATTTATCCAACACACATAAAAAAAAATAAATAATAATTTCATCATCAAAAAATGATGGGGCAAAAAATACAATAGCAATATCTCAATCTCGCGATTTTACCATGAGAGATGCAGGTCAAGGGCTATACCTTGACACATAGTCTTCCTTCACACAGCGGTTAGACATCTAGGCAGCGTTAACGTGTGTAGGGGGGAGCTTGATTAAATTCGCTTGGCGGTCCCAAGCTAATTGGCTCGTCGCTCTAGGTCACACAGCCTAGCTTAATTGAGCTGCATGGACCTGATGGTGTAGACTATCGCCTGGTCTATTTGACCTCGGGAATATATATATGTATACCTTAGATTCAAACTCTCTCCTTCTCTCTCTCTCTTTCTCTCTCTCTTGCTTGTGGCTTATATATACGAATAAGGTCTGGCCAAGCTTAGGAGATTGATGGTGTGTGCTTTCTCGAACGCCGCCTTCTTTTTTTTTTCTTTTCTTTTACCCTTCCAAGCTCTGACGGCTATCCGACTTGGGATACGCTTGGTCCTTTGTGCGCTCCTGCCGTTACTATATGCTACTGCTATATCTTGAGCTTGAGTTAGCTACGAGTTGATAGTAGGGGAGAAAGGAGAAAAGAGAAAGGGGAGAAGGGGAGAATTAATGGCTTTTGACTGGATTGGAAGGGAAGGGGTGAGAAGGTTGTTTTTCTTTTTTTTATTGCGTGGCTGAGGAAAATAATATATCAGTTATTTTTTTTGTTTTTTTTTTGTGCTTTATTGATTTTGAATTTTCGTCAATGGCTTGTTGTTGTTGTTATGGGAAATTATGAAAATTGAAAGAACGTAATACATGCTTTTCTTTTGAGTATTGATTAAAAGATAAAATTGTGCTATTGTCAATATTATGCAAAATTATTAAAAATTGAAAAAATTCCAATGAATTAAAAACATGTTATTTTTCAGCTGTTCATACGTATGATTTTAAAACTATTGATGATACAGTTGTGAGATATCCGGTAAAAAATAATAAAGATATGATAATTATTTAGTAGCAATAAGCGTTTCATTTTCGTTTTAATTTTAAAGACTTGCTTATCATAACATTAAAAAAAAAAATTTAACTTTGAAAGAAGTAACAAATGTAATTGTAAATTAAACTTATTTACATTTATTAAAATTTTAATACTCGATAAGCAATTATTATAAACATAAAAAAAAAATTGCTAAATCGTACCAATTTTTTATTAACGAAAATGGCAATAGCAATCTCAAGCTAAAAACGTCGCACGTTTATGATTTCCATTAGCTCTCAAAAGAGAAAAAAACATACATATATCAAAGTGTACTCATTACGACAAAGTCGTATAAACAAAATGTCAAAAAAGAGAGAAAGTAAGAGCTTCTCGTTTACGTCTAAAAATTTTCAAGCATCTTTTTTTTCTGTCTTTTTTCTCTTCTCTCTACACGTACTACACTTAACCGTGTACCAATAACAACTGAGTAAATACACGAAACGCCATCGATATCGTCATATATCGAAGCCGTAAATTTTTGTATTTTCGTACTTTACCGAATCGTTTGACTACTCTTCCTCTATACCTATGCCTTTAGTATACATACACTTACTCGAATCGCAGCTGAATAAAGTAAAACGAACAAAAACAGAGGCTCTCTTGAGAACATGCGCGCGCGTGTATCTATGTATACATGTCTGTAGTCCAAAAATGAAAGAGTAAAAATCGAAAATATCGTCTCACAAACACTATCGTAATAATACAAGCTCTATTTCTCATAACGAATACACACTCGGCGCGACTCTTCGACTTCCAATTTATTCGGCCTTCGAAGTCTTTGATATTTATGTCGCGTACGTTTGAAAGTAGTAGGGGGTTGGTGGAAGAAAAAAAAAAGAAAGAGAGATTGAATGCGAGAAATGGTAGAGGAATAGAGGTAGAAAGAGAGTGAGAGGTGGGTAGGGAGGAGTGGTGCATCACGAGAAATGAAATCGAGTAGCCGATGACAAATTGCAGCGAGAGCTTGGTTGACTAGATGAAATTGAGGTTCTCTTGCGGAGTCATTTGTATATGCTGTTTTTTTTTTTTTTAATTTGTGGTACTGATTTGATAATTTAATCTAATGTATTCATTTAATTTTTAAAGGTATCGTAATCATTTTAAGATCTATTCAAAATTATGTTGGAGGGATTTAAATTGAAAATTTATAACAAAACAGTAATAACACAGTAAAAATTAAATTTTAATTTTAGATCACTTTATTTATCAAATAAAGTACAATTTTCATTGCGTACAATCTTTTACTAAAATGGTTGTTTAATTTTAGGCGCATTTTTTGTTGATAATAAGATCAAAGTCAGGTTCATTGTAGGTTCTATAATTAACACATGTTTTACCATATGGACATCTTTCATAATTACAAAGGCAATCTAAAAAAATACATTAGTTTCGATAAATAAAATAGTTTGCAAATAATTTTTGATTATGATAATAACATTCATTAAAAGAAATAATGTAATTACATTCTGCAGTTCCACATTTTTTAGTCAGACGGTCGCAACATTCCTTATTTGAATCACAATCGTGATGACTTTTACACTGAAAATAACAATAATTTTGTGGTTATCTTGATTAATTTGATGAATATATAAATAATGATTATATTTATCGATAATTTCTAATATTGTTCATGTATATGGTATTTAGAAAGAAATAATTTACACTTACCCCTTGACCTTCAAATGAAAAGACATTTGTCACCAAAATCATAATTACTGCAAACAGTAAAATAAATCTTGCCAGCATTTTATTTCTGAAATGTAATTCAAATATGTTTGTAATTGAGTCTTATTTATCTTGAGTTTTATCACACTATTAGAATTTTCAGTGCGAAACTGATCTTACCGTATGGGAACAAATAAGTCCCAGATGCGGAAGGGAAAGAAGAGTCACTTTTGATTAAACGCTTGAATAATTGAACACTTCGTAAACACAAAATAATAATCGCGATGTACAATTTAGACTTTATCGATTTTTAGATGATATATAATAATAAGAAATAAACTAAAAGATTAAGAAAGAATTAGGTGGTGGTGGTGTAAGCGATATTTTGTCTTTGACCGGACGTAAATCACTACTTCGCCACGTACTTTGATGCACATATTTATTCATTATGGATGAGGTATTTTTGCCGCAAATAAAAAAGCGTTTCAGTATACGTGTATATTTTTTACTGGTGCGAGACGTGTAAGAAAGAGAAAGAGAAAAAAAACAATTTCTAACAAAGCTTTCTTTCTCTTTTTAACATTGGATGAAGATGGCAGCTAAATGCTCAGTCGATATACTTTATACCTGCATTTCTATGCTCATGAAGTACATCGTGGCAATAGAAGACGGAAAAAATGGGGGGAAGGTTAATGCGTTTTACAAACGTGATTTTTGTGCAATTAGTTTAGGCGCGTATTTTTAAATAAAACAAAAGTACAATTCTCAACAAAACATGAAAGTTATAATAAAAGTATACCTATATGTAAAATTTATAATATATACGTTAATTTTGAATGAGATGCTCTATCGCGTTTTCGAATATCTTTTATGTTGTAATCGACGTATAGACCCAATCTGTTCGCTATGATTGCCATAAAGCAATAGCCGATTTGATCGCTACTTTTTCCCATATTCCTTATCGCTTGATATTGACATCCTCTTATATTAAGTAGGTATAGCTTGATCTGGATAATGCATTTGGTTTTATTGTATGTTATCTTTTTGGCGAGTTAACGTACGTAAGAATATAATTAATTTCTATATTATATTTTAATTTAATAATCTTATATTAAATTATTAATTGTGTGGGAAATGAATCAAATCTAAAATTCAGATGTATTAATCACTTTATTTTTCAAATGATGTGGGTACAATTTTTATTTTGTAAAATCTTCAACTAAACTGATGATTAAGTAAAGTCAATAAAATATGTAAATGATTTTATCCACGAACCAAGCATACAGCAGTAGGTTTCATAGGTTTATCTTTCCCGGCACTCTCGTGTCCACGTTGACATACCGTACCTTCTGGACATCTTTTTTCACCACAAAGACAACCAGTATAAGCTAAAAAAGATAAAATTTTCATAACTAAAATACAATTAAACAATTATTAGAAAATTATATACTCAAAGAAAAATTGTAATTACGTTTTTGCTCTTGACATGTCTTGTTGATGCAACATTCTCTACGACTACTACAGTCTTTACTTAGAGTACACTGAAAATGACGATTTTTTATTGCAGCTTGTTTATATATTTTAATATTTATTTTTATATGTTATGTGTACGGTGTTTAAGAAAACAATTTATACATACCGATTTCGTTTGGCCCAGTCTTCCAAGGGAATATGTATTTGTTACAAAAATTGTAATTAATGTAAACAACAAAATGTGTCTTGCGAGCATTTTATTTTTAAAAAATAATTCAAATAAAAGTGATATAAAAAAGTATATGTTAGTCCTTAAAAAGATGCTCTTTTTTTCTTCCCTAGTACCTTATGTATTACAATCGTTGAATAAGCCAAGTCTAATCAGTATGTCGTTTAGCGACTGTCTACTTAACTCCTCGTAGTTTTGCCATAGCAACAGTTGATTCGATAGCAGCTTCCCCCATATTTTTAATCATTTTGTATTCGCAGCTTTTAATTAGCATAGATTTTTGGCTTGAATAAAGAATTTGGTTTTACTGTACATTATCTTATTAATGAGTCATCATGCGTAAGAATATTAATTCGTGAATTGTATTTTAATTTATTAAATTTATATTAAATTCTTAATTACGTAAAAAAAAAACTAAATTTAAACTTTAGATATATTTATGATTTTATTTATCAAATGATGTAGGTACAATTTTTATTGCGTACAATTTTTTCAAGTAAACTGGTTATTAAGTAAAATCAATCAAGAATGTAAATAATTCTATCCACGATGAGCTACGCACTCAGCAGTTGGTTTCATGCGTTGACTTTTATCAGCAATCTTATTTCCTCTTTTACATTTAAAACCTTCTTTACATCTTTTTTCACCACAAAGACAATTAGTATAAGCTAAAAAAGATAAAAGTTTTCATAATTAAAATACAAGTAAACAATTATTACTAAATTATATACTCAAAGAAAAATTGTAATTACGTTTTGACTTTTGACATGTCCTGTTGATGCAGCATTCCTTACGACTACTACATTCTTTACTTAGTGTACACTGAAAGTAAAGATATTTAAAAAAAAAATTACTATATTCATAGGGACTTTTATTTATGTTTTTTTTTTTTTTAATTTATAATAATATGTTATCTGTACGGTGTCTAATAGAAAGTAATTCATGCTTACCGGTTTTGGTTGGCCCCACCATCCGAAGGTACTTGTTACAAAAATTGTAATTAATGTAAACAGTAAAATATGTCTTGCGAGCATTTTATTTTTAAAAAATAATTAAATTATAAGTGATATTTTAAAAGTTTATGCAAAGCTACGAAACAGATATAAAAATGATCTTTTTGCCTTGCCTAGTAGTACTTTGTTTATGAATTACAATCGTTGAATAGACCAAGTCTAATCAGTATGTCGTAGCACGAGTGTCTATTCAACTTCTTATAATCTAACATAAGACACATAACAATTTCTGATTCGATAGCTGCTTCCCCCATTTTTTTAATCGTTTTGTATACGCAACTTCTAATTACGTAGATATTGGCTTGAATAAAGAATTTGTTTATACTGTACGTTATTTTATTAACGAGTCATCATGCGTAAGAATATTAATTCGTGAATCATATAAAATAATTTAATGGGTTTATATTAAATTTTTAATCATGTTTAAAAAATTAAATTTAAACTTGAGATGTATTAATCACTTTATTTTTTAAATGATACAGGTATAGTTTTTATTATGTAAAATCTTCAAGTAAACTGATGGTTAAGTGAAGTCAATGATACATGTAAATGATTTTATCCACGAGCTGCGCAAACAGCAGTAGGTTTCATAGGTTGACCTTTTCCGGCACTCTCATGTCCTCGTAGACATACCATACCTTCTTGACATCTTTTTTCACCGCAAAGACAACTACCTTCAGTAGCTAAAAGAAAAAAGCAACAATTTAAACAGAAAATGAAAACTTTCTATCTTTATTAAATATATAAACTGAAATATTATATCATCTTTTGGCAAGGGTTATAAGAACCATAAACAAAGATGAAGTTGATTACTACTCAAAACTCTCGTGTATCTTCGTAAAATTTTTAAAAAATTTTAAGCTTATAAAATAAAACTCGATTTCTCCATTTCTTTATTTCTTTTAAATGTTGGACCAAGCTTTTTATTAGAAAATTCAGTTAAAAAAAAATTAAATTACCTTTTGGTTTACTGCATACTTTACTAATGCAACATTCCTCGAGATTTTTACAGTCCTTACTTGATTCACACTGAAAAAAACAATATTTTTATGAGTATTTTATTGACTATTTAAAATAAATATATTCATTGAAGATTTAAGCTATTATTTGTTGTACTACATATATTAATCTCGCGAGAAAACTTTAAAAATTGACCCAATATTAACCAAATTTCAGTTTCAGTCAAAGTTGGGAAACCAACGTTGGGAATCGAACTCACGATTCAAGTATTGCTTGTATAAAGCAAGCTTTTCAAATAATATTAAAAATAAAATTTATTTGATTTAATTTAATTTTTCCAGTTTTTGAAAATAATATATTTGTTAAGTTAAATAGTGCCGTAATAATCCATACACTTACCGACTTTGCTGCTAATACACTCGTTGCCAAAACGAAAATTAATGTAAAAAATAAAATATATATAATTTTCATTTTTTTTCTTCTAAAATAATAATCAACTTTAATAAAAACGAAAATTTCTTATTTTATTATAAAAATATATTATTCTTTTATATAGAATTATAATTAATTATTAAAATTTTGTTGTGAAGGTACTTGACTTAAATGCAGTTTAAGAATAAACCTTTAATTGAAATGCTTCTCTTTTCGCAGTTTGATTTGTCACTGTTTAAATTATGTATGTTATCACTTCAATAATGTAAATTTATTGCATTTATTTTTATACTTTTTAATTATACCGATAAAAATTTACATATTTCTTACTTAAAATTAAATTAAAATTAATTACTTAAATTTACAGACATTGTTTAATTACTCAATTGAAAAATTTTGAACATAAGAGAAAAAAGGTTTTACTAATTGTAAGTATCAATTAATATAAAATATAAACTATTGGTTTTTGGAACATACAGTAAATTGATAAAAGATAAAGTTGAGTACGATTATGAGTTAAATTTCTTTTTTCTTAAACTTATTATGATCAAACCTTAATTCTTAATAACTTCTTTTTACCCCTTATGATCTACTTTGATAATCAGTCTTTGTTCGATAATTAGAAAATTGCATTGTAGGACATAACATTTTATTTCTAGTTCATTAATAAGTTTGCTTTGTAAATTTTTCATTATTTCTTGTACCATAACATTAAAATTTATAGATTGCTAATTTTATATTATTGAGAATAATAATAATTATTGGCGAAATTAAATAATAATTAAAATAATCTCTTACGATCTATATTTATTACATAAATCATACAAATAATTAAAATCTGCATTTGTTACTTTACAATTGATTTATAAAAGATAAAATTGTTTAAACATTGTATGATTAATTTGTATGCGTAAAACGTAAATACAATGTAATACTTGTTATTCATTAAAATTGCGATAGCTTATTGCAAATAAAGCTACCGGTATTTGTTTTTAGAATAGCAATTAATTTCTTATTTTTCAAAATAAGTTTACGTGGAACTAAAAATATTTTTTCACTAATTTTCCTTTGAACGCAGTCTCGCGTATATAGCATACAAACCGAATGTTATTACAAATAAAACGAGCTTGCAAGCTCACGTAAATTAGACTACTCGTTCCCTCGTGAAATTTCGTGACACACAAATGAAAATGTAAATTTCGAAGAGCCACTGCTCGTACGCTGCTTTAATTGGCAATGTATTTGTACGTAAAATGAAAAAAAAAAAAAAAAATCATTCCAACTTGCTAAAAAGTGTTTGCAATTTTTTAGCGCTTAGTTTGGGCTTTGCAATTGAATTTTTAAAAATGTCATCAATAATATGAAAAACAAAGGAAAATATATCGAATAATAAAAAAAGAGCTGATATCCATATGAATAATAATTAATTAAAAACTACTGTTAACAAACTATTGAAGGAAAATAAACAAAAGAAAAAGTGAAAAAAAACAAATCTTTAAATTTTTTAAATTTATTTAAATTAAAAAAGAAATATATTTGACATTTTTTTATTACCTTTTTTTTATTAAAATACAAAACATATGGACTCTTGCTGTTTTTTTTTATCATTTAAGAGCCAAGTGTTTTTACTATCAAAATGCAAACAGTATGAAAGGAAATCCAATTTTACGCCACCACTTCAGGTTTGAATCAGTATAACAGTTGTTATTTGGCATTCACAAAATGCTTGTCGACGCATCGATTTATACAAACTTTTGCAGGATTTTTCGTAACATACATGGCTATTGTAAAGCCACGAACAATTAAAGCTCCAAGGTATGAGTAAGCTCTACTATGCTTTACTATGGGTGGACGCAGTTAATTTTACTTATCAAAATACGGAGCTAGAAATCGAATGAAAAGCTTGTGCTTTCAGGAACTTAAAAAAGCTTTCACGTGTTTTTTCAATTTTGGAAAAATACACTAACAGAGAAAATTGCATTGAACTTGATACGACAGATTTACGTCGATCGAATTATTTTAAATATATTATTAGAGAGCTTTCGAAGTTGTAAATGGCAATAACGTAAATTGAAATTTTAGACTTGAAAAGGAATATGAAATGATGCATACTATCGTTTAAAATTTTAATTTGTTAAAATATCAAAAAGTTTCGTTAACAATTAATTGAATGTCATAAATAATTTGCATTATTCTCAATTAATTTATTCAATTAACGCCCACGTGATTAGCAAAACAGATACAAAATTAAATTATTTATCAAATTAGTTGCATTAGATAAATATAATTACTTATCTTTCCATCAACAGTACAAATTATGTAATGAAAAATAAATTTATTTTTTTATCTGTAAATATTAACTTTACAATTTCATTTTATGCAAATGAAGATTTTGTTTCTTTTAATAATAAAAGAAAAAAAAAGCTTTCAAGATGAATAAGCATAAAAACAAACTTTCAAGTATACTTTAAAAAATTTTTGAAGTTTCTTTTCAAAAAATTGTTAAGTCAACTTCTGTTTCAAATAAAGAAAAAGAAATATCAGTAAGTTTTCTTCTATTTCGTATTATTAAAAAAAAATGAAGAAAAACATTTATATTTCTTATCAAGCTTACTATTAAATTTACATTTCTCTATTATCTACATAAAAGACAAACAAAGACGAGCCAAGAGTCATTCTCCTCCTTTAAGCATCTAGCTCGCAATAAATTCAAGTCCCAAGCGTTTAGAAGTGAAAGCACAAGAATAGACTGCGTTACAGCAATAAACAGCAGCAGGAGCAGCAGTAGTAGTAACAGCAGCAAGAGTTCTAACACAAACCCGTTCAAAATACACACATTTATCGTAAAACGAAGGATATAACGTCCGGTACTAAGTCTAGCAATGACTTATATACATATATACATTTATATACCTAAGCCTCTCGCAAACCAACTTGCAAGCTCGTTTAAATTTATGCTTGCAAGCACACACGCTATCTCATATTATTCTCGTTGCTCCATCAACAGCGTTGTCTTTCTCGGTAATATACACCGTATCGTCATCAGTGGACGAAAAAAAAAGGGACAACAAAAAATAACACAACGGAGACGCGAAAAAAAAGCGAGGCCGTGTGGCTTGGCTCTGTATAGGAGGTGGGAGGAGGAAGGGGTTTATAAAAACAGGTGGACACAGGAGGCGTTGGACAGGACGACGTTGGCGTCGGCGAGCCGATGTAAATAATTGCTCCGTCAGGATGAGTATACGGTATATGGCTTGGCGCCGCCTATATACATATAGTGGTAGCAGTAGTATAGCATCAGCTAAAGAGAGAGAGAGAAAGAGAGAGAGAGGCTGAGGTGGCGGCAGTAGCTGTGGCGCCGGTATAGTCAGGGATGAGAAGGGAGGGTGGTGTATATAACCAACCCCTCCAGGTCGGTTGCGTCACGAGCGCTCTGGCCCAATTTCTCGGAAGGATCGATGAAAGGGTGGCGGCAAGCGAAAGGACGCGTTTCGCGTGAATGTTGGAGCGTTGAGGGTTGATGGGAGCCTATGTTCTTCTTTCTTTTTCTTCTTTTTCTCTATCGGAGTGACAATGATGTTATATAGGGTGAGATGATCTGCGCGATTCGCTTACACTTTTTTTGCTTTTTTTTTTTTTTCTTTAACTGACGCGACGTGAATTTTGGGGTGACTTGTTCTTGAATTTTTTTTGTTTTATCTATATGTGTTATTCTATTTCTGTCAGGTTATCTTTTTTGTTTTTTTAGTTCTGATGGATTTGATTTTTTTTTTATTTATCTTTGGGAATATTCTATTTTTATAGGTGTACTGATTGTTTTACAGATTTACAAGGTGCTAGACAACTCTCATTCAAATTTTAAAGGAAAGAAAGAAATTACTCTAGTTTAAATTTTAAAGAGTTTAGTGTGTCGAAATGCGAACAAGATAGATTCACTAAGATAATTTAATTATAGTCTCTGAAAGTTTTTGTACGTGTTATACATTTAAACTTTCAGAATTTTTTAAAAGGATCATTAAAAAATCAAATATTGATTATTTAAATTTACATAATTTTTTTAACATCAGCAAACATAAATAGATTTTTAATAAAATTTTATATATTTTTTCTTATACTTGACTAAAGACTCTTAAAATTAAATCCACAAACAAGTTCTTCTATAAGAGGTGGCTATGCAAACTCAAACTATAAAGTGTAAATGCTTTAAGTATTTTACAAGATGTAAGTTACTGTTTAAAGTTAATGTTTCTTAAGAGTTAAATTAATTTATGTAAACGTTGATTTTCAATAAACTTTGAAAATTTAAATTGATAAAGTGTGAAAAATTCTAAGCAATTAAATGTATGTCTAATTTTACCAGCATATTTATAAAATCTATAATATTTACATTTTTATGAAATGTACAAAATTCCTTTCTGAAATCAACACAATTATAATTTTCATGATGACTAACATTTAGTAAAATATAAATTGGGTACATTTAATGATCGTTATAGTTATCATATAAAAGTCGTTTTTGTATAACGATGAGTTTTTATCTAAAAAATTCTCTCGTAAGCATTGCAAAATAAGTTATTCCATTTATCAACACACATTTTTTATTCAATTCTTCAAACATGTTATTATTCATCATCAAAAAAATATATAGTAAAATAATTTTTTCTATTGTAACTTTAATAGTTTCTAAGGAATTTTAAATCGTAAGATCTTTTTTTTTCTTTTAAACAAATAAATTTCTTTTTATTGGCTTAAATCGAATTGTCTTATTTCATCTTGTCTCAATTTCCTGCACAATCCATTCAATCATTCAAGTTCCTTCATTTTATTTGGTATAAATCTTTAAATTTCATTTAATTGACAATTCTTGGAACGTTTAGTCTCTTAAATTTTCAATGTATTTCATTATTAATTTTAGGATTCTTACAGGTATGGAATCTTAAATTAATTAAATCTTATTAAAGTAATAATAATTAAATTAATATTTTTTTTATTGACTTTATTGAACTAAACAATTCGATTAATAATTACATAAACTTGACTTTTCTTGAAAAAAATTTTTAATTCTTGTAATTTTCTTAAGAACGTTTTTTTATCATATGTGATTATCTTTTGGCACACATACTGGTGGTGGACATGGAAGATCAGTACAATTTTGATCATAAAAACATTCTTCATTTGAGCTGCAATCTAATTTGTCACAGAGACACTGTCCGTAACCTGAAATCAGATTTAAAATTAATTTTAATTAGGGCGATTTTTAAATTGAATAAATTAGAAAAATTATTATTTTACCTTCAGAGCATTGTCCATCAAGACAGCAACTATTTAAATCACATTGCTTGGAATTCTCACACTGAAATTGATACGTGTACAATTTAATAAAATTATAATTTAAAATATCGGGGAATACCTTAAATGTCGTTTAGTGTAACTGCCATATGGAAATTTTTAATCAAGAAAAAAAAATCGTAAAAATCATAATTTCTTTGAGAAGTACAATATATTTATAAAATTATATGTTTATTTAAATAAATGCATTGTAATTTTGTTTATACTTTAACTTTTGGAATTACCTTTATGTAAGCTAAGACACTTGCGAAGTTTGTGATCAGCGATAAGAGCAAAACAACTTTAAGCTGCATTTTACTTCTGAAAATTTATTAATTATTTAGATAAATGTTTGTGAATACGGTATGTAGAACATTTAATTTCCATTCATCAATTTATTAAGATGTAATATTTTTATTCTTAATGTGGATGTGAAACTTACTTGGTTGTTGAATTGGAGCTTAGAAAAATTTATGACTGATGGAATTTCAAGAAATGAAAGTTGGTTATTAAAACGTTTTAAAACTACATTTAATTTAGCTCTTATCTGTATGTTAATTTTCAGTTATAAAGTTTTATTATGCAAATTTACTATATTTCTAGAGAACTTGACAAAAAGAATTTACTTTTTACATATTTAAGATTTAATTTTTGACATTTAGATAATTTATGCAGTAAAATATTTTAAAATAAAATACATCGTTTATTTTTATTAAAAAAAAAAGAATATTACACATTTTGGCTTAAAATTGCAAGTTTTTAATTACAAAAATAAATTTTACATTCAAAATAAATTAAAAAAACATCTGTATCGATATTTGTTGAATAAATTCATAATGAATTTTCTACTGCTGATGCGCGTATGTACAAAGATATATCAATATAAAAGTCAGATATTATTGATACGTGTAAATTATCGATGCAAATTTTTTTTTTTTTTTTTACTTGAGGACACAAATTAAAATACTTTTTATATTTTATCGTTCAATAATAAATTTCAAAAGATAATTTTGAATTTTCAAGTAAACAAAATGCACGTATTTTTCAAATGTATAGCTGGGCATTAGATTATCCACAGTGCCAAATTTTTTTTTCAAATTTATATTTTCGAAAACTTTGTAGATTCAACTATACATATAGCTACTGCTCTATATATCTATGAAAAATATTTTCAAAATGCTACATGCTTCTCTAGCTACTCAAAAGAAGAAAAAAAAAGCAGAGGTATATTTCTATTTAAGCATCGGTATCTACCAGTACGATAAAAGACATCAGAGTATATACATAAACAGTACAGGTGCTAACTCGTCGCGTTATAGTAAACACCGCGAGAATCAGCCCATATCAATTCATCGGGAGAGGAAGAGAAAGAGAGAGAGAGAGAGAGAGAGAGAGAGAGAGAGTGAGAGTGAGAGAGTGAGAGAGTGAGAGGAAGAGATTCAGAACTAGAGCAGCAGTAGCAGTAGCAGCAGATTGGATTCGACAGGAGTAGTAGGCCGATTGAAATGCTGGTCCGGTTTGCATTAATAGCTCGCATTACGCGAGAGAGAGCTTGCGAGAGAGCTTGCATGGCTTTGTGGCTGAGTGCAGCACACCTGCAGCGTCGATTATTTGCTCACGCGCACGCACCTCTCTCTCTCTCTCTCTCTTTATCTCTATCCCTACTTCTCCGATTGGATGAATAATTCAATGACGTGAAACTTGCGTGTGTATGTATGCCCTATAGCTACCCTAATCGGCTCTCTTGCCGCGCTTGAAATACGTATATACATATAGGGATGATGCGCTGAAAGTGCGGATATGAGGATTGCCTGACTGTGTAAGCTCGGGATATTAGGGCGTGAGGATATGAGGGGATAGAGAGAGAGAGAGAGAGAGAGTAAGAGTATAGAATCAAGATAAGAGAGATATAGGGGAAAGGGTGAAAAGGGGGGGAGGGGGAGGGGATATACGTTGTATGGAATCGAGTCAATCGGAGAATCACGTCTTTGAAATTCGGATATGTTGGCGGTGGCTCGTGTAAATTAATTTAGATGGAAAGGGGGAGAGGAGAGGGTGAGCTTTGAATACCACAGTGAATTGTGAAAGAGGGGGAGGAGGAGAAGTGAGGATGAAATTCCAGTGTGGCAAGTGATTGATTGATTAAACGAACGAATTCGAGAACCACAATATTGATTAGATATATATATGTATGAATGTATGAATTGTATGTGTGTATATTTGTGTTTGTGAGATTACTGATTTTGGGATCTTTATTTTGAAGATTTAAAATTTTTTTTTGTTGGTTTGAGTGGATTATAAAATAGTGATTGATTTTTGTCAATTATAATTAATTTAATTGAAGATATTAATAATGTTTGAATATCTTTATTAATCTTTATCAGTTTTCAGAAAATTTCTTTTATTGAAATTTGATGATAAAATATGTTATTTCATTCGAGAATGCCACTGGCATAAATCTATTATAAATCACACTTATTCATATTACAATTGTCACAAATATATTTTTCGATTTTTCCCTACAATTCAACAAAAAGCAAACAAATTAGTATAAGAACAAAAAAAAAAACCCTTTTTAAATTTATCTGCACTCAGTAACACTTTCGCCAGCCATTACATCTATTTAAATTAAAGTCGAAATCAAGGACAAAGCAAACGAGATTTTAGCCAAGGTCCGGAAATTCCGTCTACTATATCCCTTCCCATCGTAGCGCGAGATTTATTCGGGCTAGCTATCCTCGCTCTGTCCTGAATAAGCCGAGAAAAGGTCTCGAGAATCCAGGAAGTTACGAGATGGTCCAAAAAAAAAAAAAAAGAAAAAAGAAAAGAAAAGATAAATAAATGAGCATCGACGCGAAAAATTCAATAAGCTCAATGGTTATAAAGAACGAGCTGAGTATCATGAAGATAATGGCCTAAACGAGAATCGTCTTTCTTATATATACATCCTTGCAATTTTTATGATTATAGCGAATCAATAGCCGTACATATATACGCGTACGTGTGAAAAACGTGTGAACGAAGCTTTCGAAAATCAACAGAGCTTTGTGTGTATTATACAAATACAAAAGTGTAGACCCTTCGAAAACTCGTGAATAACTGAGTTGGAGCTTTCAACGTATCTTGGGAAAATTCGTGCTTATTTTCAAGAGCATCAGGTAAATATTTGTCCTTGATGAGATTACGTTTGTTCAAGTAAATTTATTTATAACACCTACGTCTATATATCGATCTACTTATGAAATTCTTATATCATCTTTGAAAATTTCACATATGAATTTCGTCATTTAAAATCTATAATTTTTAACTCAACACAATATAATAGATAAGTATTAAAATAAAAATTTGTCAGTACAGTAAAGAGATTGGCGTTTACATTATACACATAACTAAAAATCAAGCAAAAGAGAGTAAAAAGAAAAGTAAAAGGAGGAAGAAGGTATAGAGATAAAAATCCTCGTTTTGACATAGTCGGCGTGTCATTGCGTTTTTTTCCAAGCCATTTGCCTCGTTCGGGGGAGTAGAAAAATACGAGTTGGAATGGTATTATATATCAGCTGGCGCGAGGCTACTCGCGCGTGGTTGAGCACAGTCGAGCTGGAGCCAAATTTTTTCTTTTTAACCAACCAACCAACCAACGAACCAACCATTCTCCTCCCCCCTCCTTACTCTTTTCAGCCGACAGGCCGTAGAATACCTTCCATTAATTGTGCACTGCAAGAAACTTCGTCTGGGATTGATAAATGGGTGGCTGGACTTCAAACAACTTAACTTTCTCTCTATCTCTATTTCTATGTGTGTATACGCCCCTCTTTTGTTCTCTGGCTAACTATGTATGTGTGTACGTATGTGTGTGTATGTTTCGTGTACTTGGGATTTTACTTTAATCTATAGGTATATATTATACCTTTTGTCTTTTTAGATAAATTGTCTGATAACCGTAGACTTGGGGTATATAGGTGGTTACGAAAGTCGAAGCCAAGCGATACCATGAATTTGGCATTATTCTTTCTTGAAAACATTGGAGGGCAAAGAATTGGTAGTTTTGTTTTACACGTGTGATCAAATATATACATCTATATAATGACTAGAATAAAAAAGAATGAAAAGGTCAAATACAAATGCTTTTATAAAACCCTCTATTGTAAAGTAAAAGCTCATACTTCAAAATTATATTCCTTTTTTTTTTATACAATCGACTATTTTCCTATTAAAACATGCGATATACATGTAAAATAAATGAAAATTCGATTTTAAGCCAAAATCCTATCGTAAAACCGAGTAACAATAGCACCACCAGTATATAGTAATAGTAGTAGCAGCATCCAATCCAATTTCAAAATTACCAATCCATACCAATTAACAAGTATTATAAAGAAAGCCCATTAGCTTTCCTATACCCTCACCAGCATCAAGTATTATAGTATTATTAAGACACCATTGCTATATACTACTAGCTATTACCACTACTATAATACATTTGTATTATAGTAGTGGTAATAGCTAGTAGTATATAGCAATGGTGTACACGTATAGAATCGAATAACACAAGGTAAGGAAGCAACAATAACGAGCAACTCTCGAACGATCCCTTAGGAGAGAACGATTCAAGCTTTCCTAAAGTATAGATATATTATAGAAGTAGTAGTAGTAGTAGTAGTCACAGTAGTAGTAATAGTAGTAGTAGTAGCAAAAGGAAGAGGAAGAGATGCAGCTCTGGGGTATACCTGCGCAAGTATAGAAGACGCAAGCGAATGGTAAGAGAAAGGAGAAAGCCTTCGTCTTCATTAATTTGCATAAGAGGCGATTACAGCTGCAGTGAGCCTTGTTATCGCCTTGCCACCGCGTCTCTCTCTCTCTCTCTCTCTCTCTCTCTCTTCTCTCGCTAAATAATTATACGCATTACGCGCTGCTTTCGTATATAGACTTGCAAGAGTGAAAGGAAGGAAAAAAGAGAGAGAGAGAGAGAGGGGGGAGGGGATGATGAGAGTAATAGCGTTCTCTTGTTACGAGAGAATTCAATTCAAGCGAGACTACATTATGTATATATATATATA